>APFE031655510.1:235781-250642 GCA_000404065.3 Pinus taeda
TGGTAAGCTGTCTTGAGAGTTTGCCATGCTTATTTCGATGTCTTAGCTCCTGCTATCCTTGGAAACACACTCTTGTCTAATGCTTGATACAAAAATACAAGGGCTTTTGAATCCTTCTTCCTATTGCTCTTCAATAGGTCTTTCTCTGCCTGAGTTAATTTGTTAAACTCATTCTCATTTGCTAGTTCTTCAAAACCATCTTCAACAAGTTCCCATAAATCTTGACAGGCAAACAGGGCTTTCATGGTTATTGCCCAATAGTCATAGTTTGTCCCATTGAACTGTGGGAATTGAGGGTTAAACAAACCCATACTAGTGCTTGTGCTAGCCATTCCTTGCATTCTCAGCTATGCTTCTAAATCCTTGATTGTGTATTTAAAATACTGACTGTTCTTTCAGTAGTAACACAAAAACTGGTCTGAGAGATACCTGGATTCTTTTGCTGAGTCTTCACGTTGCTAGAGAAGTTGCTGCAGCAAGAAACCTTCTTTCAGCTTCTTTGAATGTCTTCAAAGAGCATGAACTAGCTCTGATACCACTGTTGGGGATTTTTCTGGTAAAATCCCAAAAACAATAATAAAAATTCACACACAGAGACAATGCTCTGTTTTCTTTTTCCCAGGATCTTAGCACATGGAAGCTTTTTAACAAATTGCTGAGAACAGAGTATTAAACACACATAAAAGGATTTGTATTCATCAAAAATAAACTGATACAAAATTCATCCTCTTTCACTCAGAGGGATTCACCAAAACAAAATTTCACTGTTGTGTAAAAAAAATTACATATGAATTTTGCTCACGCTGCTGCGTGCCTTCATTTGCATATGCATAACATTTTCACCTGCACTGCTGTGCCTCTCTTTTATTACTTTCATTTACCAAAGAAAATTACATATATATATGACTACAGAAGAAGTTACTTACATCCCCATACTTCCGTAAAAGAAAGACAGTAAAAATTAAATGGTCTTACTGACATTTACCTATGCCCATACTCCCGCTGAAATAAAAATTAAAAACTTCATCAAAAACTTACCAACCCACAGTAAATTGCGTTTACTGTTTTACTGACAAAACTTACGACAATGTAACTTTTACTTCACGTTGAATTTATTTTCCAGGCCTTTACTTCAACCATTATTCAATATGGTTTTGGAAATCCATCGGGTCCGAGCTTTATCGCATAGCACACATATATGCAAAATTGTGCACCCATGGTTTCCCCGATTTGTGAAATCCTGATCACAATCTCTGCCGATACCTCCGATACAACATATTTTAACATATGTCTAAAATGCATAAAAACATAAAACGAGCCACTAGCGGAACTGAAATAACTTTAAACAAAATGTTGAATACCCATCGGGTCTGGGATATCGGGTCGCAACTTATCTCATGGTAAAGGCTGCCCATTTGGTTTCCGCCGATAGCGATATTGGCGATCGCTCATCGCAACAAAAAAAACTTTATAAGTTTCGCACTGCCATTTCGCCGATGCGATATCGGCGGATCACACATCGCTGAATCGCTGATCGGTTACGCAGTTGAAATTATGTTTTCAACAGTAACTCCATTCACATTTCCTCTGGTTCTAATATCAGAATCGATGAAACTCGGGAACCCATTGCGATTGCGAATACTGCAGAAATCTCCATTGAAGGAGAGCAGTATTATTCTCCAGGAATATCACAGCCAGTGAGAAGTGGTGATCATGATGATATGGCTAAGGACTGGGAGTATATACAGAAAGGGGAAATTGACAATGCCGCTTGAGGCACAGTAGCATAAGTTAAGGCATTCTTCTTTTATTTTTTTATTGCTGCTTCTTTACAATTTCGTTGAGCACTTAATTACGAGCCAAGACATTCGACTGACTCTCTATAAGTTGGGATTTAAAACCGAGTGAATCAGGTGGGATTTTTGTTAAATATTATGATATGGTGGGATTTATGTATTTGTTTTCTTAATTGTCTGTTATATGTTTTGTTAAATATTATGATATGGCAGGATTTATGTATTTACAATGTAGTGGTTATGTAATGTTTTCTTAATTGTCTGTTACATGTTTTGTTAAATATTATGATATGTTTTTTGGATAAGTTTTTACCGGAAAAAATTATATTTATTGTATTTAATTTTTAACATAAATGTGTTTTGGAATAATGATTTATTATTATAATTAGATTTGTTTTGTATTTTTAATTTTTGAAATGGATGTTTAATAATAATTACTATGTTTGAGTTTCAAACTGTAGTAAATGTTAAAGTTTTTGTTATATTTTTTTAATTGTGGATAATATATAAATTTTTATTAATGTTGTTGAGAATGTCATAATTTCATATTCTATTAAACAACACATGGCTGACATATGCCCAAAAGATGCAATTTTTGTGGATTATTGGTGTTTTTCATTGTGATGTAAACCAAGCAAATGCCATTTTTAGTGTACAGCTAGCATAGTAATGCCACCATGGCTACCCTTGGGAAATTGATTATGAAGAAAGACTTAATGTGGTGGTTTAATGGCTTATTCATTGTAGTAGAAACAAAGAACCAAGGGTTAGGACCAAGGGCTCTTGTTTCTCTTCCCCCATGATTCCCAAAATATCACCATGACATCCATATTCAATACTTGTTGAAGATTCACTATAGAGGGCTCATGTCATTGTTTCTAGGTATAAAATGATGAAACTTAGTAAATTGGATTAGTTATGTCAAAAAATTCAGTAATAGTGATATATTACTTTCCCTCTAGAATATAATGTATACCTTAGTTTAAATAAAATATGTTAGTATTTAAATGATAGAATTCATCTAAATAAATTTTTACTAGGGTAGATAATAATTTATTCTTATTTGCTACTAATATTAGTTGTAGATAACAATTTGTGAAAGCCCTAAAATTATAAGGTCAATTGTTAAAACCATGTTTGAGGATCTTAATAGATCAATTTATTTTTTAGTGTGTATGTCTCTATTTGTACTTGTACATAATAAAATTTATTTTGAAATCAACAAGGAACTATAAAATAGCTATAAACTTGGGTAGTTTCGTCAATGATGAATATGTCGATAATATTTACAAAGGTAGATGAAAATGGAGATAACGATAGGGAGCTAGAAGAATGGACATTATAGGTATGCACCCTATTTATAAAACCACATAATGGTGCATGAAATAAAACTTAGGTCTAAGATACCATAGAGATGGACTCATTTTATTATATATGACCTCTGCTTTCCTTTTCAACATGGTCTAAACCTTAAAACCATAATTACTATTAAAATCAAATTAATGGAAATCGTCTCCAATTTATAGGCCAAAGATACTATATATTGATTCAATGCACTTATTGTACTTTCCTAATTATTGTCATGATGCAAATAAATTACAGAAATTATGCCCTTTGGTAGATATCACTTCGATCTCTATCTTTTTAAACAAGTGCCCCTTCTCTTTCCTTCTCAAATCACCAAAATGTTTGTAATTTCACAATGTATCAAGCCAATTTTCCATTTTCTATGGTGTGTTGCCCCACAAAGAATTTCCTTCTATAATGAAAAAGGTGATACAAACTTTTTTTCCAAATTTCTAAAAGAAAGGTATTCCTTTTATATGCATCCATCTTTCTTTCTCTTTTTGGAGCATGTCTTTTTATTTTCCTCCTTGCTATAGAACATTTAGAGATATATATTGTTTCTTAAATAAATCTCCTTTCTTTATCGCATTCTAGATTTTTTTTGGTAGTATTTTACATGAAGAAATAGCTTAGTGTGATACATTGTATCATAAGATTATCTTTTCCCATGATAGATTATATATCTCTAAGTCAAAAAGATTTTTCTAAGTCAAGAATATTTCTCTTAGCCAAAAGATAATCTTCAAAGTGAGTGGCAGTTCCATGCTCTATAGTCAATTAAACCTACCCATCAATGCACAAGTCAAGCAAAGCCAACGCCTACGCAAGGCACCGAGAAGAGTCCACCAAGTGCTCAAATTGTGCTTAATACGTTAATATAAGCTGTGAAATTCAAAAAATATAAATAGTTGCATTTTTTATATATGATAGGGCTGGGATATATCACTAACAACATCTGACAAGATAAAGATTTTGAACTCCACTATTTGAATGTCGTATGCATATAATGAAGGATTACCTACACTTACAATCCATAGCTTTCTTATTATCTCGAAGAAAAGTGAAGGAGTCACTGTTTTGGAGATGAATGTCCAACAAAAAAAGTTTATGGAGATACCAGCTATCCACTTGAAGCATGAGTCACTTAAAATAAATCAAAATTCCCCATTATGGAAATTACCGATATTAATTTGGAATTTGCATCGAAGGTCGTGAGATAATTTATGTGGCTTTTTAAGTATCTTGGGAATGGGTGTGTATATATATATATATATATATATATTGGGTGACTATCTCCATCGTGGGTACTGCTGATATTAATTTTGAATTTGAAACGAAGGTTGTGAGATAATTTATGCGGCTTTTTAAGTATTTTGGGAATGGGTGTATATTTTTTATTACTATTTTGTTGGGTCACTATCTCCATCTTGGGGATAGTGCAAGACTTTTCAACGTGTCCATATATTTAAGCAGTTCTCTATAATGCGACTTTTTGGAAGCCTTTTCGATGGGTTTTTCCGGTCAAAATCCGGCAGCAATTTATTGGAATCGCAAGTTTGATAGCTAGTTTCTACACAATCAAAACTTCCCAGGGGTTTTCAGGGTGCTGAATCCAAATATGCAGTTAAAAAACCATTTTAACTGCAACAAATCAAGATTTAACCTCAATTTCTTCCACCGGATTCTGTCACCGGAATCTCCAAAAAGTCGCATTATAGACAACTCCTATATTTAAAAGAGGTCTCCATCGTGTTTGTTTTAAGAAACTAATGGTGTTGATGGTAGTATTATGGTATTATCTTATAAAAGAATTATACGGAGGTTGATTTATACAACAAGTTTGAGAGGTTCCTTCTCGTTCGATTTTCCTTCGAGAACTCTCAAAAATTCTTTGAAGAGGTTTGGGGAAGGTGCACGAAATCTTGCTTTTTCTTGTGTAACATTGGTTGACAATTCCATAGTGATTGAATCAAGTAGTTGGTGGAATTCATTCAACATTTTTCATAGTGCTTTTGGGAGCTATCCAAAGTATGATTAAGTATGCTTATTGTGGAAACTTCTAGAGCATGGATCGATGATGTAATACATCAATGTTTAGTGCATACTAGATGTCATTTCTCTTGAAGCTTTTCATATCATATTATGTGCTGACATGAAGCTTTTTATTGACGATTCCAACGTGAAATAACATCAAATTGATGTGTTCTAGCTAAATCCTGCCACGCTAACCACCAAAGCCTAGTGATGAAAAACTAGTTCACAATATCGAACTTTTAGCACAGCTTGTTGTGAACAATGGACCAGAGTTTGAGAATATGGCCCGAGCTAAACAAGTTTCCAATCCAAAGTTTGGATTTTGGTTTGGTGGAGATATTGGAAGTGATGCTTGAATTCGATTTGAGTATTTCAAGTGGATAAAGGTGAAATTTGAGTTAGAATTGAAGAGACAACAAGAAGCTAAGAATCTTTCTGAAAAATCGTTCCATCAGAGCCTAAGTAACAACGTGCATAGTTAAATACTTCTTTGGAAGGGGCCGCAAAATCTCTGGCAGGCTCAGACCCAAACATGGAAGGAGCGTGTCAAGTATTTGAATGCAAGGGGCCTTCTGTAGAAGACCTTAGCCAGGTCCAATCTTAGCCAAAAGAGTTACAAAATGTTCCAGAGGATGCTTTTCTTGAAAACTCAATCAAAAATGATAAAGGGATATATCAAATGTTTTAGAGGCCTTGCATTCAAGATCCAAGTCTAGTACGGTACTCCCCAAATGAGTTTCAGAAGGTGTTTGAGGTAGCTTGCCTAAAAGATATAAATCTTGTTCAATATTTTTCAAATGAGTTTCAACAAAGATCTGAGGGACTTTATGTAAAAGATGTGAGCCATGTCCATTCCTTGTTGCAAAGGCTTCAACAAATGTACAATGGACCATCTATAGAAGATCTCAGCCTAGTCCCATGCGAGTCTAGTTCGATCATTGGCTGAAGAGTTTCAATAATAATTTCTTACAAACATTGACAAAGAAGGGCACACATCCTCTGTTTCCAGGGAAGAACCAGCTCTTGAATTGAATGCGGAGTAGGGATGGGATTCTTCAATGGAAGAGTCATTCTAGGTGATATTTATGGGTCCCATTTGTGAAATTACAGGGGGAGTTTCTAAACACAATGAACAAATAGAAAATAATGAAGTTGGTAATAGAAGAAGGGGTAGTATGGCTGTAAGTGATATGGAAAGCAAGGAAATAGAAGTTGTTAAAGGTGAGGCCAGTGAGTTTTTCAAAGGATTGCATGAATGTGTTCCACAAGAAAACAACAATATTAGAGAATTTGATAATACAAAGACAGGTATAAGCCTATGGAGCATCAACAAAGACTGTTCAATTTTGATGAATTTGGTAGACTAATAAGGAAAGGAACTAGATCCTCCTATTATATCATATTATAGCGTGCACCTCCAAGGAGATAAGCTTACATAGAACACATCATAGAACTCAAACCAAGTGTCCATATTCATACTTGTTATTTATAAACATGCACAATTGAATCTTGATGGTAGGGATAACACTAACAAGTCACATAATGTGATTAAGGAGTATCACTTTTACATTAGTGATCATCCAGAGCATAACACATTGTATGTGCAAAATTTCTTTGACCTTATTTATGAATCATTAAAAACAATGACATGTCATTAAGGAAGCATTGGAGATGGTCAAATGGTGGTCTAGGGTTATTGGCTTGAAAGAGTCATCAAGGAAAACACCCCGGGTTCAGGAACGAAAGGCCAACAATGGTCCGCTGTAGTCTAGGATAGCGTTGGAACTTTCACCTCATCCCGAAGGGCAAGGAGTCTCACTCGAAGTGCATCGTGACCAAAAGGGGAGAAGGGCTTAGCATGGAGTAGAGGGGATATAAGTTGAACACAGGTAGTCATACGCATATGTGGTCCTAATACATGAAACAAAGATAATGATACCCTAAACTCATATACATGGATTCATCATAAATACCACATAACTAACATCATTCTAGTATCGATCTAGCAAGCACCATCTTCATGGAACAAGGAGACTATTTAAAATTTTAATCAGCCCATAGAACATGATACACAATACGTTATGAGCCTAAAAAACCTTCAACTCTGATTATGTTAAAGCAACAGAACATAATACATTATAAATCATCATCTTGCCATCAACAATACATAAAATACTCGGCTCAGTGGCTCTGGTCAGATTTGCTTCACAACTTAGTTGCTCATTTTCCAACTCGTCCTGCTTCTGCTCTTGTGTCTGCGTACCTCCTCGGTAGCCAAATCCTTGAGTGTCTGATAGGTCTGTCCTCAACAACAACCCCAAAGATCAAAAAAACCCAACAATAACAACAAAAACCTCTTCCTTTCTATTCTTCCTGTTTTTATATCCTTCCCAACTTCCTGGACTGCGAGTTCTCGCTTGGCTGCTTTCTTCCTTTGTTGCCTTTGTGCCTTCCCCTCTCCTCAGATGCCTTTTTCTTCCACTACCACGTTGCCATCACCTTTCTGCAACTTCTTGTTCTGCCACCCAATTGTCACTGCGATTTTTCCTTTCCTACCCTACAGTTGGTCAAAACTGGTCAAAACTCTTCAAAATTAACGAAGGCTCCAATAGGCCCTGACCACAATTTCTTGACTCATCCCTTAGTCAAGTCATTTTGACCTCTGACGGCTCTGATGTTGTTTCCATGGGTTCTAGTGGTGGCAGTTGTGATGCTACCAGTGTTGTTTCCACTGTTTGTTGTGTTGGCACCTCTGTTGTTCCAATACTTTCTTGCGAAATAGGCATCTCTTCTGTCTCAATCCTAGCCTGTGGTGTGGCATTTGTTTCTGTGGCCCTTTCTGACCTTGTGGCTCCTTCGTTCCAAATGAAGGCTCCAAGTCGGGGACTGCTGTTGTCATCTACTGCCTAAACTCATTTTATCACTAGATACCAAAGTCCCAGTTTACAAGGATTACATCTATGCTTTGTGTGAATTCCTCAGCTGATTGTGACATTAAGGTTGTCAGTCATTGGATCTGGAGGCCGTCCAATTGTTGGTTTCTTGAGTCACATGCCTCCTTTAATAGTAGGACTTGCATTCGAACCGGGGGCCACAAGTCTCGGATTACTCTTTTTCCTTGCCGACTCCTTCTCAATTGCGTCAACCTGGGCTTGGAGGACGTCGATCTGTTCACTTATTTGCTAGAGCTGGGCAGGGTCTGTGCACACCCTTGTGCTGGCAAATAGAGATTGAATTTGCTCTCATAATAGGTAGACCTGGTGATTCTTTAGAGCTAGAATGCCTGACCAGTCATGGACCTTGCCCATTAAGGCATATCCATTGATGAGGGCATCGAATAGCACTTGTTTCTTTGTCTTGAGCTCTTGTACCTCGCTCTCAGCTGAGCATGCATAGATTTCTATAGGATCTGGCAGTGTGGACCTGATGGTCTCTAGCTTCATCTTCATTTCCACATTTGTGGTTGTTAGGCGTATGCACATTGTTTGTATATGATTGCAGCAGTCAATCAAGGAGCAGGTGGACATGTCCACTAGTGCTTCCGTGTTGGCTTTGGTGACTGTTGGCCACATGGATTGGACCCTCTGAGTAAGTTGATCCGCTCGTGATTGCAATCTTGTAATTTCCTCTTGCAAACGATATCATTCTTCTGTTAATGCGAGCAATTACATATTTTGTTGCTCATGTTCCTTAGCCAGTTTCTCATGCTGGCTCTCAGCCTTGTGGGCAGCTTTCTAAATGAAGGAAAATAACTGGGTTGATGACTAGTGATAAAGTGTATCAACCCTCATTATGTCTAGTTCCAAAAATTTTTGCTGTAAGGATAGGTCACTTGCAATGGACTTATCGGAATGTCAAGCGGGTGACTGTTCTTGCTGGGATGGTTACTATGATGGCGGGGTGAACTCTGGTGTGGTTGGGGTGATACTAGGGTTTGGGGGGACTGTGATCTTTATAGGGAGAGCTGGTAGGTATGGGCCAGTCCTTTCTCCCTACCAACTAGTATCCATGCATCTTCTAGTTAGTGGGTCCAGTCCTAGCATCGGTGTTGTACTCTCAGCGGGTGGCACCTTCTTTCCAGCCAGTTGATTGAACTTTTGCTTTCGCAGATAGTCTCCTGTGGCTGAAGGGGAAGAGCTCAAACACCGTTTTGGAGGTGGAAGCTATTTGCGGGGATGACTCTTGCGACGATTGTACTACAGTGGATGCGGTGGTGGGGATTTCCTTGACTATGGCAGTTGTGGGAATTTGGCGTTCAACCTCAACAGTGAGATCGATGACTAGGGATGGGGTGCTAACTTTCAGTTTTTTGGCAGCCGACTTGCGGGGTGCAAATAACTCACTTCTTTTGTGGCATGGGTACTGGTGTCGAGGAGGGAGCTTGGGCTACACCCACAGGAGGTGTCATTGAGAGGGGTGGCATTATAATGGGAAAAATCATAGTGGAACCTTGAAAATGTTTGTGATAGTCGCCCTCACCTAGCTCGAAGCTTGCGAGTTTCCTTCTTACCTCGAACATTTTCTCCTCCATTTAGAGCAGCATTGGTTGGAGTACTTTAGTTGTCACCCTTCTATTGCTGCTTTCTGCCCCATCTCCCTCTTGGTTCTGTGGCGTTAAAGCTCCGAACAGGTACGTGGGCTTCCCTTTTGTTATTTCGTAGGCCACTCCCAGCCAGGACTCTACTTCTCTGCAGAAGTCCTCCTCTAATAGGCTAAATCTTTGTGGCCTTAATTTGAATGTGATGGGTTTGACACACCGTGGTTTGAGATAAGTATGCACATGCGAGACCCCAAACCAAAGGTCGCCTGAGAACTCATCAAAGAGAGTCTTGGGTATTCTCTCCATAGACTGAATGGCATCCACCATTTATGTGTACCAGCTCTTGAAGGCCATTTCATTGATCTCTTTTATGTTGGGATCCACTGATGCCCTCCATGGTTCATATCTAAGCGCAATTAGATGATCTTCAGTAATAGTTTCCATCTGCCTCTATGGTGACCTCCACTTCCACTTGGTTAGCACCATTACCAATATCTGAATACAAAGACAGTGCTGCACTAGTAGACATCTTCACATGCCTCAAAGAAAATGCTTTCGACGCTTCGAATAAAAACAAATCAAACCACATACACGGCGAAAAGTTCAATCGACTATTCAAGGAAGGAAGAATCCACGACACTTCTCTTTTTGACGCAAAACGACAGTTACAACACTATATGTACCAAAGCGATAGATCGATTTAAGAAACTTTTCAACAAAGTATTGTAAATGATGGACACATACATAAAAACATTTACTAATCCTAATCTATGGAGGTTGATCTATGTGATGCAAGCAGGCTTTAGTAAGGAAGTATTGTTCATGAGCAGCAAAACAACTAAACAAGACTGAAAATAAGGACAAAAACCCCAAATTTCTAGAATGGAAATAGGTTCAGTCAGTCATCGCATCTAGGCTTCATAGAAATAGGGATGCATTGCACTTTACACACTTGGGAGGTGAGATGCATACTAGTTTATAGTGACGGACAGTGTGATGGGCCAGGGAGCGCAATTGAAGTGGGTTTTGGCTCAAATGTGCAGCTGTTTTCAGTGAGTTAAGTCGAGCTATGATGGACAGTAAAGAGAAAAGTATAGAGGCAAGCCTTGAGAGGTTACTGAGCTACCAAAAGGGGCATATACGGAAACTGGGCATATATGGAAGATATGCACGTGCCTTCCGTATATGCACAGTTTCCGTATATGCACAATTTCTGTATATGGAATTTGTACACATCTTCGTTTATGCTTGTACATCGTATGTGCGTGTCTTCTGTATATGCACGTTGTTCATGTATCTGCATCGTAGATGCGCAAATTCCATATACAGAAATTGCGCATATACGGAAACTGTGCATATATGGAAGACACACGCATATCTTCCGTATATGCCCAGTTTCCGTATATGCGCACATCTTCCGTATATGCCCAGTTTCCGCATATGCGCACATCTTCCGTATATGCACAGTTTCCGTATATGCGCAATTTATGTATATGGAAATTGCGCATATACGGAAACTGTGCATATACGGAAGATGTGCGCATATACAGAAACTGGGCATATACGAAAGATGTGCGCATATATGGAAGATATGCACAAGTCTTTCGTATATGCCCAGTTTCCGTATATGCGCAATTTATGTATATTGAATTTGCGCGTATACGATGCAGATACATGAACTTTCCTGTATGTGCATATCATCTGTATATGCACATCGTTCATGTATATTCCTTTATGTTACAGAAACTGCGCATATACGGAAACTATGCGTATACGGAAGATGTGCGCATATACGGAAACTGGGCATATATGGAAGATATGCGCGTGCTTTTCGTATATCCCTAACTTTCCTGTATGTGCATATCTTCCGTATATGCACGTCGTTCATGCATCTTCGTTTATGTTACAGAAACTGCGCATATACGGAAACTGTGCATATACGGAAGATGTGCGCACATGCACAATTTCCGTATATGCACAGTTTGTGTAAACTGGGCATATACGGAAGATATGCGCGTGTCTTCCGTATATGCACAGCTTTCGTATATGCGCAATTTCTGTATATGGAATTTGCGCATCTACCATGCAGATACATGAACGACGTGCATATACGGAAGACACGCACATACGATGTAGAAGCATAAACGAAGATGTGTACAAATTCCATATACAGAAAATGCGCATATACGGAAACTTTGCATATACGGAAGACACGCGCATATCTTCCGTATATGCCCAGTTTCCGTATATGCGCACATCTTCCGTATATGGCCAGTTTCCGTATATGCGCACATCTTCCGTATATGCCCACATCTTTCGTATATGCGCACATCTTCCGTATATGCCCAGTTTCCATATATGCCTACATCTTCCGTATATGCGCACATCTTCCGTATATGCCCAGTTTCCGTATATGCGCACATCTTCCGTATATGCCCAGTTTCCGTATATGCCTACATCTTCCATACATGCCCAGTTTCCGTATATGCCCACATCTTCCATATATGCGCACATCTTCCATATATGCGCACATCTTCCGTATATGCCCAGTTTCCGTATATGCCCACATCTTCTGTATATGCCCACATCTTCCGTATATGCCCAGTTTGGGCATATGCACACATCTTCCGTATATGCCCACATCTTCTGTATATGCGCACATCTTCCGTATATGCCCAGTTTCCGTATATGCCTACATCTTCCGTATATGCGACATCTTTCGTATATGCCCAGTTTCCGTATATGCACACATCTTCCGTATATGCACAGTTTCCATATATGCCCACATCTTCCGTATATGCGCACATCTTCCGTATATGCCCAGTTTCCGTATATGCACACATCTTCCGTATATGCACAGTTTTCGTATATGCACAATTTATGTATATGGAATTTACGCATATACGATGCGCATGTCTACCGTATATGCTCAATTTCCGTATATGCGCACATCTTCCGTATATGCGCAGTTTCTGTATATGCGCAGTTTCCGTATATGCGGAGTTTCTGTAACGTAAACGAAGATGCATGAACGACGTGCATATACGGAAGATATGCACATACAGGAAAGTTAGGGATATACGGAAGACGCGCATATCTTCAATATATGCCCAGTTTCCGTATATGCGCACATCTTCCGTATATGCACAGTTTCCGTATATGCGCAGTTTCTGTAACATAAAGGAATATACATGAACGACGTGCATATACGGAAGATGTGCGCATATACAGAAAGTTCATGTAGCTGCATCGTATACGCGTAAATTCAATATACAAAAATTACGCATATATGGAAACTGGGCATATCTTCCGTATATGCCCAGTTTCCGTATATGCGCACATCTTCCGTATATGCCCAGTTTTCGTATATGCGCAATTTATGTATATGGAATTTGCGCATATACGATGTAGAAGCATAAACGAAGATGTGTACAAATTCCATATACAGAAATTGCGCATATACGAAAGCTGTGCATATACGGAAGACACGCACACATCTTCTGTATATGCCCAGTGTCCGTATATGCGCACATCTTCCATATATGCACAGTTTCCGTATATGCGCAATTTCTGTATATGGAATTTGTGTATCTACGATGCAGATACATGAACGACGTGCATATACGGAATACACGCACATACGATGTAGAAGCATAAACGAAGATGTGTACAAATTCAATATACAGAAATTGCGCATATACGGAAACTGGGCATATACGGAAGATTTGTGCATATCTTCCGTATATGCCCAGTTTCCGTATATGCGCACATCTTCCGTATATGCCCAATTTTCGTATATGCCCTTTTTATGTATATGGAATTTGCACCTATACGATGCGCATGTCTTCCGTATATGCCCAGTTTCCGTATATGCGCACATCTTCCGTATATGCACAGTTTCCGTATATGCGCAGTTTCTATAACATAAACGAAGATGCATGAACGACGTGCATATACGGAAGATATGCACATACGGGAAAGTTAGGGATATACGAAAGACACGCGCATATCTTTCGTATATGCCTAGCTTCCATATATGCGCACATCTTCCGTATATGCGCAGTTTCTGTAACATAAAGGAATATACATGAACAACGTGCATATACGGAAGATGTGCGCATATACGGAAAGTTCATGTATCTGCATCGTATACGCGCAAATTCAATATACAGAAATTGCGCATATACGAAAACTAGGCATATACGGAAGATTTGTGCATATCTTCCGCATATGCCCAGTTTCTGTATATGCGCACATCTTCCGTATATGCACAGCTTTCGTATATGCGCAATTTATGTATATGGAATTTGCGCATATACGATGCGCATGTCTTCCATATATGCCGAGTTTCCGTATATGCGCACATCTTCTGTATATGCACAGTTTCCGTATATGCGCAGTTTCTGTAACATAAACGAAGATGCATGAACGACGTGCATATACGGAAGATATGCACATACAGGAAAGTTAGGGATATACGGAAGACGCGCATATCTTCAATATATGCCCAGTTTCCGTATATGCGCACATCTTCCGTATATGCACAGTTTCCGTATATGCGCAGTTTCTGTAACATAAAGGAATATACATGAACGACGTGCATATACGGAAGATGTGCGCATATACAGAAAGTTCATGTAGCTGCATCGTATACGCGTAAATTCAATATACAAAAATTACGCATATATGGAAACTGGGCATATCTTCCGTATATGCCCAGTTTCCGTATATGCGCACATCTTCCGTATATGCCCAGTTTTCGTATATGCGCAATTTATGTATATGGAATTTGCGCATATACGATGTAGAAGCATAAACGAAGATGTGTACAAATTCCATATACAGAAATTGCGCATATACGAAAGCTGTGCATATACGGAAGACACGCACACATCTTCTGTATATGCCCAGTGTCCGTATATGCGCACATCTTCCATATATGCACAGTTTCCGTATATGCGCAATTTCTGTATATGGAATTTGTGTATCTACGATGCAGATACATGAACGACGTGCATATACGGAATACACGCACATACGATGTAGAAGCATAAACGAAGATGTGTACAAATTCAATATACAGAAATTGCGCATATACGGAAACTGGGCATATACGGAAGATTTGTGCATATCTTCCGTATATG
>APFE031655527.1:0-32867 GCA_000404065.3 Pinus taeda
AGCTTCTGCCTCTGCCTGCTTCTTTTTAACCTGCAAGGTATCAATTTGTGAAGCAAAAGAGCTTAACATTTCAGTTTTAAATTCTTCAAGTAAGTTACCTATTTCAGCCCGTGTTGCTCCTCCACTCGCTGATTTCTGGACTCTTGAGTATGTACTATCTCTGCTTTTTGGCTTGTTTGTTGCTCCTCTTGAACATCTCTTACAGAGTTTGACAATCTCGTTTTACGATTCCTTAGATATATCCCCTTTTCCAAGCATATTCAACATATCTAAGCAGTCATCTTGTACCCCTTTTAACAGTATTGACTTGAGAATATCCTTACTCATATTCGGATGATCAGATCGCTGCAAATTATACTGTAATATTTCCACGAAATCCTCCAGGTTCTCGTCCTCCTTTTGAACTGTCTTAAATAATTCCTCCTTCCTTTCTCTTGTTCCGCAATAGTCCTGGTATTTGGCCAAGAATTTTTCTTTCATTTGATCCCATGTTGTGATCACATGTCTTCCCAAGCTCATGAACCAAATTAGTGCATTTCCTTTTGATGTTGCTAGAAATAACTTTAACTTTTGAGAATTAGTAACATAATCATAGCTCCTACATAATATATCAAACTCGAACAGAAATTCATCAGGGTCTTCAGATGATAAACCATGGAAATTAGGTAGGGCTGAGAGTGGGATGTTCTTCATAGGAGTTGCCCCTCTAGGAAGATCTCCAATAGGGAATTCAAAGGTGGAAAGGGAATTTTCTCCTCCTCCTTCTCTTCGTCCCCCACCAACGGGTCCTTCATTGTTTCCGTCCATTGGTTGTTCCCCTGTCTCACTTGCTCGGTCTTCAGCGCTTTCTGTAGGGCTTTCAATGTCCTGAACTGGTTCCTCAACTTCAATATCTTCTATTGGTTCTTCAACTTCAATATCTTCTATCAGTTCCTCAATATCTTCCACTGACTCCTCGATTTGTTCTACTGTCTCTTCAGTCCTTTCTAGTCCCAACATTCCCTCCGTTTCGTAATCCGTCTCGAGAGGGTGCCAAGTCTGTGGCCTCCGAGAACTTATCTTCTGAGATGTTTCAGCTTTTGAAATAATGTCATCAATGAAAGTTTTCCTTCCTCCTCTGCCTTGGCCCCTGCCGCCTGTAGGGTTAGTTTTCTTGCGTCCTTTCATGCATCTTGTACATCTAAAAGAAAATCATTAATGCTCTTAAAATCTTCGGTCGCCTTCCCCGGCAACGACGCCAAAATGTTGGTCACTTTAATTGCTTACTAATTAAATAGTCGAGTGCCACATAAATTGTCAACCCGGGAAAGTCCGATTATTTCAAAGGCAACTATGTACTGTATGTACTCAATTTTAATAGCACTAAAAGCTGTAGTATAAATAAATCACACCCTGTTAAATCTTTACTCTGTGTTATAGCAACTATACTCTATTGAAAATATCTAATAAGAGATGGATACTTAATTAGAAAGAATAAATCTGCGAAAGGAAACAATGGCTGTTCTGTAACAAAGGATCAGGACCCTATCCCCAGAGTAGGAACCTTCAACACCTGCCTCTGTTATCTAGTTCACTAATTCACTCTGTAAACCTAATCACCGGTGAGGCACTCATAAAATAGCATCAATCGATTAAAAGAGAAACAAAGTTTCAACAAAAGTAAAATAACATCCAGAAGCAGTACTTGTTAACAAGGTATGAACAAAAATCACACTTAACACACACCAGAAAGAGAATGGTTGAATCTTGTGATGAAGGTGGGCCCTGTCCTTCTCACAAGATTCCCTGGGACACAGAAACTACGATGAAATACTCAGAACAAAACTTTATTCATCCGTCAATATACCATATTACAGAAAAGATTCGGTCTCGTTCCTTCAACTACAATCCTTGTGTTACAACTTGTTCATCCCCCCTCTAATGTAGATGTCTCCTCTTTATAGAGGAGACATCTATTACAAAAGATTTTCATTATATATTCTAGTTCAACCCTTTATACAAAAATAGGGAAATCAGTTTCCCGTCAAAAGAATGCTGTTACAGTAATTTAGATTATGAACGTTACGACCAATGTAACAGTTTCCTCAATGATCGATCAGGTTCCTTTGTTGTTGCAAATCTGGTACGCAAATCTCAACTGTCTCCTTGAGATTTGCATGCTGTTCTTTCTGTTTCATCTTCGAGATTCGTGCTGTTCCTGCTGTTTCAGCAACTGCAAAAGATAGTCCTGCTAACTTTAGGCAGTTTCAACAATGCGGTCTGCACATCATTCTTTAATTGTTCAACAACTCAGTCAACTTCAAAAGATCAATTATAAAGATAGCATGATTATGTGTTAAATAATTAAACATATAGCAATGAGAAGAGTCACTGTTTACCTTTAGAATGATTGAGTCAAAACACTAGCAAGGACTTTCAAATATGGGTTGAAAAGGGTAATATTATGACAAAATATAAGGTCAAAGAGAGACAATATGGGGTCCTAACACTGAAGTTAGATGATACATGCAGATCATTTAGACTACTGCGTTAATTACTTCGAGTTGCTTTCATTTCATGAACTTTACTTTCTTTGAAATATTTAATTAATTAAATCATTTATTTTACATAGATAATTTATCTCAGAATTTCGTTTGCAATTGCAATTCCTTTTCAACACGTCTTTCAATCTATTTGAAAGTAAATTAGAAACTTGGTGAAGGAAACTCTGCCTTGGTGTAAGAGCTGGTTTCTTGTCACAAAAACAGAGTGCTCTAAGCCCTAAGGCTTAGAGCACCTCCACAAAGACATAAATCTTTAGTAAGGGAGGTAAAATATCCTTTTACATAGAGGCATTGTACCTGCACTAATGCAAACACATTCCAATAGTACAAAAACAAGCTGTTTGTGTAGAAGGAAGATTAAGACGAAAACAGATCTCTGCAAGGGCCCACTTGTCAGACTGTTAGCCATCTATTTGAAGATAAACATAACATTTCCTTTCAACATTTAAGATTGCTTCAGTTGTGTGAAAGCTCTTTTACTTGATTTACTTGCAAATTGTTCTTTTGTATTCTATCACTAGAGTTGCTTTGGTGTCAATTGCCTTTAAGATTGTTTCCTATCTGATTCTGTAAACATTTCCTTTAAGAAGTAGGATTAAAAATAGGAAAAGTTCATACCACTTCTGGCATTGTCTGTGCTTCGTCTCTAAGTTTACGAAACCCCTGGGTTGACAATTAAGTGTTGAGGAGTTTGGTTATATGCAATTCGTGCACCCAACATTTTGGCGCCATTGCCGGGGAGGCGATTTGAATTGGTAAGAATTTTCCGTTTTTGCAAGAGGGATAAGTTTGCGATTATTTTTTCCTGTAGTGTGCTTCTATTGTTTGAAGGAATTTATAGGTGCTGAGCTATTTTTTTGAAGATTGTAGCTTTTTATTTGAATTTCGTTTTGTCATTTTTTGAAATGAATGCATAAAAGAGGTAAGGGTTCGAAGACCACTAGGGGCCAACGAAACACTGACAAATCTGAAACCAAATCTCATTTTGGGCCTTCTTTTGCAAGAAGAAAGTCCAAACAAACTCAGACTCATCACATAGGAACAATCCACTTGGGCTCTAGTAGCAGTGGTCCAGGTGTGACACAACCCATAAAGGGGAATAAGGGCACTGTTGGAATCCATAGTCAGCCTTCTAAGTTTGTTGAGAGCGGTTCGTGTGGAAGAACAACAATGGTAGATGAGGAAGACCATGCAGAAGGAAGTGGTGAAAATTAGGTAAATGAGGAACAATCCACTTTTGGATTCCCGATTGTGAATCCTAATACACTAGTACAAATGAAAAATATTCCACCATCAACTCTTCCTCATTTCTATGGTAAGTTACATGAAGATCCATACTCTTTCTTATTTGAGTTTGATACTTTGTGTAGAAGTTATGATTATTCATCTGATGCCCAGAAGTTAAAATTGTTTCTTGCAACTCTCAAGAATGCAACACTCTGCTGGTTCATGGGACTAGGAGGAAACACTATAACTTCTTGGGAGCAAATGAAGAGAGTGTTCTTATTGAAATATCAGGAATATTGTAAAACTGGAGATATTCAAGATGAAATCTTTACTATTGTGCAAAATAATGATGAGATGCTAGAGGACTACTTGGAGAGATTCCTATACATCCTCCAAAGGTCAAAGCACAAATTTGATCTAGGTACCATTAGAAACTTGTTTTTACGTGGGCTTACTGATGATGCTAGGAACAATCTAAATATATTAGAGAGAAGGGGATATTTCTCAAAAATATTTTGATCAGATCTGTGACTTGTGCATGAAATTCTCGAGGAACCAATATAGATCTGGTAAAGGAATTCGGAATAGAAACAAGAAAACCAAATCTACTGATGCTATGATTATTGGATTAGAAAACAAAATGGACAATATGAAAATTGAATTAATGAATATTGTTAGTAAACAAATAGACTCTTTGAAGTTTCAACAAAAACTTGTAGAAGAGCAAGAGTCATTGTCTATTTTCTGTCCAAGATGTAGAAGAAAGCATTCTTTAAGAGAATGTCCTCTAGATATTAAAGAAACTAATGAATGTGCAATTTGTGTAGAGAACCATGCTATAGAAAAATGTCCCTCCATACCTGGGCAGAAAGCTGTACTTGAAGGAGGAAAACCTGAAGCCGAATCACTGCATGCTATGGGAGCACAAAGAAATTGGCCTTAGGTAAGTGCAGGTATGGTTCCTGAACCTTCGGCACATTTTTTGGTTATAATGCAAATTCATATTCCTATCCTAACACTGGTCACTCTCAACATTGGCAACATGGGAACCAATATCAGTATGGACAACCCTCCCAATCTTAGCAGCAAGGATGGAGAGGGTCAAGCCATTCACATCATTCACATCATTCCTTTCTTGCACCTATGTAATCATACCCTTCTACATATGCACCTTACCCAATGCCACAACCATCATTACCTCAACTGAGTCAACCTATGCCACCATTACCTTTACCTCCACTATTTCGACCTTCTCAGCTTCCAGCTCAACCTTTACACAACCCCAATAATAAAGCAGTACAAATGATCCATTATATGAACCCGATTTCTTCATCCAGATATCAGACTATGCCAGTTGGAGTCAATGATCTCCAATTGAGATCAGGGAAGGTAGTAACCTCAGAAAATCAAAAGCAACCTATGGTGATTATCAATGAGAAAGGAGAGGAGGAAACTCCTGACCATTCTGAAAAAGATGACACCATTCAGCCTATCCCTGTACATTATGAGCCCTTGTCATCTTCTTCCAACCGACCTCCCTATCCAGAGAGGTTAGTTGTGGAGAAGAAAGACTCCATTCTCGAGTCTAGCCTAGATTCTGAGCTTAGGAACCTTTTCATAAGGGTACCTTTGCTCCAAGCTATTAAAGAGATCCCCATTTGTACTAAAATCATTAGGGAAATCTGTCTCAAGAAGCCAGGAAGGAGAAGAATGGAATCTTAAACTATTCAATTTGTTGGTAGAGCAACGAAGTTAATGACGGGGTGTATGCACATGGAAAAATATACCGACCCCGAAAACACTGTTGTCTCTGTTCAGATAGGTGATGTCCTTGTCTCCAATGTACTTATAGACCTAGGGGAAACCATTAATGTTATGACCAAGCAAACCATGGATCAAATTGGATTGGTCCATATTCGTCCTACTCCCACTGTGCTTGAACTAGTGGATAGATCTAAAATAAAACTGGAAGGTGTGGTCATTTCCCTAGACTCTTGGGAATATCCTGCAGATTTCATTGTACTTCAGCCAAAGAATCCTATGGGAGGGCATCCCTTGATCTTGGGACAACCATGGCTTGCTACGACCAATGCTTATATTGAATGTCATTATGGGGATATGTATATTTCCCATGGAGATTCCAAGAAGAAGGTCACCTTATATCCACCCGCTAGATCCATTTAGGAGCTTCGAGACAGTTTATGGTTAGAATATAGTAGTTATGAGGAGACTCAGTCTGTTTCCTTGATACATCAGAATTCTAAGTCCTCACAGGAGGGTGAGATTGAAGAGTTCTTGAACAATCTAGACACCATGCCTAATTTTGAGTCATTGAGTCAGATTTTTATATGACTATCTACCTCCATCACCACCATCTCTAGAAACACCTTTGTGTAATCTTGAGCCTGGTACTACTCTTGTTGAGATTAGTCCAGGTAAATCCTTGTATATCAGTTCAGACTTGGATCCTTCTCAGCAAGAGCAACTTGTCAATTTGTTGCGAAACCATTTTGATGCCTTTGCATGGGGTTATGAAGATATGAAAGACAACCCCCCTGAAACTTGTACACACCATATCTATATTCAAGATGGAGCCGGACCTGTCCAACAACCCCAAAGGTGAATGAACCCAACTCTAAGAGACGTTGTAAAGGAAGAATTGCAAAAAAAATATTAGATGTTGATTTTATTTATCCCATTTATGATAGCCAATGGGTCTCTCCATTAGTATTAGTCCCGAAGAAAGATGGGAGATGGCGCATTTTTATTGACTACAGATAACTGAATAAAGCCACTCTCAAAGATTACTTCCCCCTTCCTTTCATCGATCAAGTACTCGATACCCTTGCTAGTAAGAAGTAATTTTCTTTTCTAGACGGTTTTAGCGGATATAAACAGATACAAGTAGCACCCAAGGATCAATACAAAACCACTTTTACATGTCCATGGGGTACATTTGCTTATCGAGTGCTTCCCTTTGGGCTATGTAATGCCCCGACTACCCTTTAGAGGGCAGTCTTGGCTATTTTTGCTGACCTTGAGTGTGTAGAAATCTATATGGATGACTTCTTTGTGTTTGGTGATTCGTTTAAGGAAGCACTCAAGAATCTAGAAAAGGTGCTTCTTCGTTGTCAAGAAGCTCATCTCGCCTTGAGTGACCAGAAATGCAGATTAATGTGCAAGACGGGAGTGGTTCTTGGCCATCTTAATTCCGACAACGGTATCCAGGTTGACCCTGCAAAATAGAAGTCATTTTGAGTCTCCCTATACCCAAAACTCAAAGGGACGTGAGAGGTTTTCTAGGACATGCGGGCTACTATAGGAGATTCATTGAGAATTTTTCAAGGATAGCTACCCCCCTTTTCCGACTTTTAGCTAAGGATAGTGAGTTTTCTTGGTCCACAACTTGCCAACAGTCTTTTGAGGCATTGAAGGAAAAATTAGTCCAAGCACTAGTTTTGAAAGGACCAAACTAGTCCCTGCCATTTCATATATCCTCTCATGCCTCAGATATTGCTATTGGCACACTTTAGGACAAGAAGAAGACAAACAATCTTATGCTATTTATTTCATTAGTAAAAACTTGTCACCTGCCGAACTCAATTATATGGTTACTGAGAAAGAGTTTTTAGCTGTAATTTTTTCTATTAATAAATTCAGACATTATATTACAAGATATGAAGTCTTTGTACATATTGACCATTCCGCAATAAGATACCTGATGAATAAACCATTAACTAGTGGTAGAGTGACTAGGTGGTTACTATTGTTACAGGAATTTAATATTACTATTGTTGATAGACCAAGAAAATCAAATGTAGTAGCAGATTATCTTTCAAGGTTAAATAATCTTGTTGCAATTACTGTTGATGATGATTTTCTTGACGAATATCTTTTCGCTGTGTCAACAAAACCCCCATGGTTTGATGACATAGCTTACTATTTAGTCACTGGAAAATTACCACCTCACTTATATGCTCGTGCAAAGCAGAATATCATTCAGAAAAGTGTTGCATATTCCTGGATCCAAGGAGACCTCTTTTACACTAGAGCAGATCTCATTATCCGTTAATGTGTAAGAGAGGAAGAAGTGTTTGATATTTTAAAATCTACCCATAGTGAACCTTGTGGGGGTCACTTCGCTGATAAGCGAACTGCATACAAAGTGTTACGAGCTGGCTATTTTTGGCCTTCCTTGTTTAAGGATGCCAAACAATATGTCAAGCGATGATAGTTGTCAGCGAGTTGGCCAGCCTAATCAAACCAATGAAATGCCTTTATGTCCTAGAGTTATGATTGAGCCTTTTGAAAAATGGGCCATTGATTTCGTAGGACCAATAAATCCAGCATCATCAAATAAAAAACATATTTTAGTTTGTACAAATTTTGTTCCGAAATGGGTAGAAGCTAAAGTTGTTTCTTTTGCTACTGAAAGAGTTGTTGTTGATTTTCTTTTCACTGAAATATTTATTAGATTTGGTGTGCCTAGAGAAATTGTTTCTGACAATGGACTGTAGTTTATTTCTAATCTTGTACAAGGTGTGATAGAGCAATATAAAATACAACACAAGAAATCTACACCGTATCACCCACAAGAAAATGGTCAGGTGGAGTCCACGGATAAGGTGATTGAGTCCATCCTCACAAAGACGATAAATATGCACAGAAAGCATTGGGCTGAAAAATTACCGGAAGCATTGTGGGCCTATCGAACCACTTGGAGAAACAACACAGGACACACACCATATGCGTTGGCGTACGGAAAACAAGTCCTCTTGCTGATAGAGTTCCAGATCAAGACTTTCAGAACTACAGTCCAATTGGGGTTAGATCTCTTTGAAGCACAACAACAACGTCTTCTACAGTTATACGAGTTAAATGAATTCCAAAGGGATGTTGTTCATTAGAACATCTTGGTTCAACAACAACGCAAGAAGTGGCATGACAAGTTCATTCAGAAGAAGTAGTTCCAACCAGGTGATTGGCTACTCCTTTACGATTCTGGATTCAAATATTTTAAAGGAAAATTCCATAAACGCTAGGTGGGACCTTATGAGGTGGTCAAAGTGTTCGAAAATGTAGCAATAGAAATCAAAACTATTGATGGAAATAATTTTGTGTTCCTGGTAAATGGGCATATATTGAAGGTATATTTTCAGCCCCTTACTAAAGGAGATTTTATGTAGCGAGTCCAACAACCATTTGAAAAGGAGTTGGTAGGTGGTAACACCAACCTGTTGAAGATTTGGTTCCTTCTTGTCCTTATTGAAAAAATAATAAAAGGAAAAAAAAAGTATAAAAATATTTTTTTTTCCTCTAATTATGAAAATCAGTTGACTGACATGATTGCAGAAGGATCAACCTAAAAACCATCATGCTGGCAGGAAGATCGAAATTTTAATAAAAAGGAAATGTTACTTGATTTTTAGATATGTTGACTACCACCAAGAAGAAGCAGGTTTACAAAACTGAGCACTTACCCAAGTTTGGGGTAACTAACATGGACATTTTTATGCAAGTAAACACTTAGTTCCTACTGCAGTTATTTTTTTCTGCACCAGTGCAGGTAGATTTCAAGGTAAAAGCTTTGCCTTTCTTATATTTCCCATTTCGAAAATTTCCACTAGTTTCTTTTCTAAAATCCCCAATGAATTACCTTCCTCTTTCTTCTAAGAAACTACCCTTGCCCGATTTCGTAAAATCCCTCTTTTCCCTTGAAATTTTTCCCACATCCCATTTCGTTTATCTCTCTTGGTGATATTGTTTCAGGAATCCTTGCTGTAATGTTCCTTTCCATTCTAAATTTTTTTACCCCCCTTCCCACCTCTTTATTTCCTCATAAATTGATTGCAGAATTTGATGCAGTCAATCTAGAAGGCATGCTTGTGAAACACCAAAGGATGGCGAATAAATTTTTCTTGTATAATGAGGCAATTTTTTTTAAGTCCAACTACATAATTATGTTCTATAATATTTTTTGTTTTGGTAAAAGTCCCTGGTGCAAGATGCGCAGTGCAAGCACAATGTAGTGCAAGCAGGTTTAGTGCAGGAACGCAACTAAATGTGAAAGCAAGTAAAATTCACACATCCCAAGAGTGTTTTATCAAGGATATTTATGGATGTTTACTTTCTTGCATGAGTACTGATATCTCATAGAATTTCATGTTTCAATTAATACCCTGTTTCATCATTTATTGACTTAGGACAAATCTTTAAAGTGCAAGGTGTATAGGGTTTTGAAGTCTAATTTTTTTTAATAAGTGCTGAAGTATGTCTTGATTAAATTACGAGGCCGATTGTGGGATAGTATTGTTGTCCGATAGTCAGTATTCACCTTCCTTGAAATAATTTCACATTTCTTTTCCATTATTACCTTACCCCGTAACCTGATCATTGTAACCGTTGCGCCACCGTCGCATAAACCTACACTCCACCCAATAATTATGACTCACTTGCAGTGGGTTGATACAAATTTGTGCTTAATACGAAGAGCTGTTTTCATCATGACCGGGTGAGTGGGACTGAAAAGAGGGAGGGTGATGAACCTCCAACATAAATCTCTCGGCAAAGGTTTGGTGTCACTCGCTGGAATTCTTTCAAGGGTGTGATCGGAAAGGGTGAAGTGCAATTCGAAATGGCACCCGTAAGGAGTGAGCCGTTGTCTTTGTAGGAGATTGAGCAAACTGCAGAGTAGCGGAACAATGTTGCAGTATTGTAAGAATCCGGGTTCCTGTCATTCTTACAGAAGTTTGATGGTTCAACATGGCTATGGTACTGGAGTTTGCAAGGAAATTCAAAGGAGGCCGAGTCAGGGTTGGATCGTTGAAGTTCAAAGTTACAAAAGGGTCTATTGCACAAGATACAAGCTTGCCACTTACAGGAGAGTATTGGTTTAAAAAGGAGCAGCTCGGGAAGAAACGATGGCACGGATTCGTGGTTGACAAAAATCTTAAGGTTGACTAGAGGAAGGGACTTTTGCAGAGCGTCATGATCAACAAGTGGCGAGACCTCCTGTTCATACTGCATACATTCATGACTGGAGAGGGATGCTATACATTGGCGTTTGTGTATCACCTTCGGTTGTTGTTGCACTTTGAGTCGGGAAAATTGATTATTTCCCTTACTACCTACTCAAGAGTCTTGAGAAAATGGCGAAGGGCGTGCAGAGTGGAAATGCAAGCCAAGTTGCAAACAAGCTCTACCATCACGGGTTATCACGATTCTGGTCAAGAAGAAGCCGGAAGAAAAAGGAGTAACTTGGGGAGCATTCTTGAAGGAGTTTCAAGCAAGGAGTGAAGAGAAGTCTGCTAGCACAAGTACAAGTAAGAAAATGAAAGCAGAGACATCGTCTCCTACCAAGCAGAAAGATGAAAAAACACTAGTGCAAGCAGGGAAGAAGACTGTTGAAAATACTCCACCCTTGGTTAAGAAGAGAAAGATCAGAACCTCGGTGAGGAGGAAGAATGTTTCCCAAAGGAAGAACCAGTCGAGCTCTCCGATTATAAGCGATGAATACACCCCAAGTTTCCCCTAAAGTTCATAATTTCTCAGTGCTTGCAGATGCAACAATGCACACTATGGAAGATGAAGAGAACGGGGAAGACGACGTATTGTTGTCAACTTTTGTCAGCAGATTAAGAGGAAGAAGGCATCGAGTACCGATGAAGTCCAAACATAGGGTCATGAGGATGAAGAAGAGAAGCATATAGAGACCCTCGATAATTTTAGTGAGCCAGAGATTGAAACCCTCGGTGCTTTCGAGGAACGGGGTACTGAAACCCCTACTGTTTTAGAAAGACATGGTACTAAGACCCCTACTGGTCTAAATGGACATGGTACTAAGTTCCCCGAGGAACTGGAAGAATAGGGCATTAAAAACACTGAGGAGTTGAGTGCACAAGGTACTGAAACCCTTGGCACGAAGATTGTGGAGGGAATCAAAACCCTCTGTGACAAGGAAACCCCAAGTGTAGAAACCCTCGACGACGTCATAATCCAGACATTTGATGTCCTTAACCTTGACGATGATGGGACCTGTTTCGAGTCTGTTGCAGAGAATAAATTTACACATGACGATCTTAGCACGACACCCTGTACTTTCTACCTCAACAGCCGAATAGTAGAATTGAAGCAGCACGTTCATGACCTGGAGGCTTTGAACCTAGTCATGAAGGAACAAAGTTGGCATAAGTAGAGCGAAGTGGAGCTACTTGCAAAGGTAAAAGGAAAAATCAACAAGTAAAAGTGTGTAAGTATCGGGCTTCCAAATGCTAAAAACGCCTCAAGAAGGTGACGAATCAGCTGAGAAGAGCCGAAGGGAAAAATCCGAAGATAGTGAAAGCAGGAATAAGCATTGAAGTTTAGGATTGAGAGCTGGGCACTCATTTTTTGAGGATTTTTTGCAGAAGGTAAAATGTTTTGTGAGGACACACAACAACTTAGGGATGGGAGGATGTTGGTGTCCCAAATTGGAATATTTTTACCCCATTTCTATAAATCTCTGTTTTATCTCAACTTAAACCTCTCTTTCCTGCACTAGTCCAAGATAACTACCTATTCATGCACATGCTTCGTATTTTACATTAAGATTTATTAAAGTGCTCTATTAATCATTTTTACATAGATTTCATGCCTATTAAGTACCTCTTGTAACTTATGATAAATTCCTAGAAGTAATTGAGGAACTTAGTGTTAATTATGAGTTAGTATGATCAGTGTAGGCAGATTCCTGCACCGCCACGATGATTGGTCCGAGATTTCCATGAGATCAATCTTTCCACGCAGACATTTTGATCCATGACTCCGAGTTCGGTTGCTGATTAACTGAGGATGGATATCGGTGGCACACAATCAGGGATGTTTGTCAAGGATGGTCTACGGCCAACGAAGTACACATTCCATTATAACAGTTAGCCGATTTTGTAATGGATGGTTGTTAGTCTGTTCGGCCGGAAGGCCTGAATGAGAAAATGAATGTAATTAGTGGAATACGGCTAAGGCCGAAAGGATGTATAAAATATAGATTGTAGGTAGAACTAGTTAGTGATCCTTAAACTGTAATTTCATTTTTTATGTAATCTAGTATCGCCCTCGAGTCTGGGTTGGATTCACATTACTATGTACATTTATGATCAAGTAATACAAGGAATCCGCCATGTTATTCATGCACTGTGTTTAATTTATCTTTGATGCGTACTTGAGTGTTGAATCTTTTTGTTTCTTAAATGGGAAACGAGCTGGTTGGCTAGGGTCTAGCCAACCCAGCTCATTTACCCTTGTGCTTTCGTTATTCGGAAATACTGTGTGGATATTCCCTTTGCAGTTGCGTGGTGTGAACAATTTTATATTTATTTCTGAAGTTTTGATTTAAATCTATTTCGGAGTTAAGTGTGAAATGAATCTGTGGCTTGGGAGTTAATTGAGTTATTTATTTTCTGTAATTCCTTTCTCGCATTTCCTTACTTGCAGTTCTTGTGTTGATTTGCTTCCGCTTGGATCATGCAGGAAGCCCTTTTCCTGTACTAGTGCATGTGATTTCCTGCACTCAAGTTCAATCATTTATTTTATAGCGAACATTGCATTTCTTTCCCTGATTATTATTTCAGTTATTCTTGCAAGCAAATGGACTGCTAATTTCAGTAATTGTCTTCAGCATTAAAATTATATTTCTGAAGGATCTGAGAACAATTGCATGAATTTATCATAGACACGTTATACTTGCATTTTATGATTTATGACCAAGGAACATAAACACTTTAAGTGGATTTCCGAAGTTAGATGATACATGCATATCACTTAGACTATTGCTTTGATTACTTCGAGTTGCTTTCATTTCATGAAGTTTACTTTCTTTGCAAGATTTAATTAATTAAAGCATTTCTTTTCCATATATAATTTATCTCAGAATTTCGTTTGCAATTGCAATTCTTTTTCAGCATGTCTTTCAATCTTTTCGAAAGTAAATTAGAAACTTGGTGAAGGAAACTCTGCCTCGGTGCAAGAGTTGGTCTCTTGTCATAGAAACAAAGTGCTCTAATCCCTGAGGCTTAGAGCACCTCCACAAAGACATAAATCTTCAGTAAGGGAGGTAAAATATACTTTTACATAGAGGCACTGTACCTGCACCAACAATAGTACAAGCACATTGCAATAGTACAAGAACAATTTGTTTGTGTCGAAGGAAGATTAAGAGGAAAACAGATCTCTGCAAGGCCCACTTGTCAGACTGTTATCCATCTATCTGAAGATAAACATAACATTTCCTTCCAGCATTTAAGATTTCTTTAGTTTTGTGAAAGTTCCTTTACTTGATTTACTTGCAAATTGTTCTTTTATATTCCAACACTAGAGTTGCTTTGGTGTCAATTGCCTTTAATATTGTTTTTTGTCCGATTCTGCAAACATTTCCTTTAAGAAGTAGGATAAAAATAGGAAAAGTTCATATCACTTCTGGCATTGCCTGTGCTTCTTCTTAAGTTTATGAAACCCCCGGGTTAACAACTAAGTGTTGAGGAGTTTTCTTAAGTGAAATTACTGCACCCAACAAGGCCTTTTTCTTCCTTGACCGTTAGGAATAGAGGGTTTCTCCCTCTCTCTTGTGTGCAAGTTTCTTTATCTTGGATGACTAAGGGTTTAAGCAGAAATCCGTAGAGGATTTTGAGTTTTGTTGTGAGGAATTTCATTGTAACTCATTGTTATATCCTTGTAAAATTTTTCATTGGTATCTTGTATCTTGAGGAGGCGTTTCTCTATTGCAAAACTCCATATTCTTGTAAACCCTCTTCAAGGATTTGAAACCTTCTCTTATTTTCTAAGAGAGTTCTCTTTGTAATAATATTAAAAGGTTTCTTCTTAAGGGAGCTTGGGATTTTTCCCATGTTATCCCTTCTCCTCATTTGGTAGGAGATCTTGTTGACTTATTGGTAACTAACTTGATAACATTATTTTAGTTTCTTGCATTAGTAGATTTAGTTTCTAATCTTCTAATCACTTGTCAATCAGTGTTTTCTCGTTTACTTGATGTAATTTGCATCTGGGTAACTATTGTCTTGATCTCACTTGCATTTTATTCAAAGTAGTCTCACTAACATTGAGATCTGATCGGTATTGTTTATTTTGAATAGCTTGATGTTATTTACTTGTGCCTCATGGTGTAGTTTACATTCGCTTCATTGATCTAAACACTCTAAATACTCTAAACACCTATCTATTTATTGGATCATTCAAGTGAAGTGGGATTTTACTAGTGACATATTTAAAACATTTCACTCTTTAAGCATTTTGTTCAATCATTGATCTTATTTAAGCACTTGTTTTAGATCTCATTCTCTAATTTTCAATTTAGATCTAGTTTTGCACTAAAATTTACCTCGAAGCATAAAATTGGTTGATAGAAATTTTAGGATACTTCCCTAACTTTCATTCAATTCAATAAACTTGAGTCTTAAGCAAAGGTTAAAACTTATGACCTTGCAATTCTCTTGCGGCTAAGCCCTTGTAGGAATGAAGGAATGTGGGTTGTCTTGAAGTCTAGGTGGGTATCGTTAATGATGACTAGTGCCTCCTCATCCTAGCCTTCATGCAATTCACCTCATTGTTTACCAAGTTTTTAGGAATTGAGGGGAAGTCTCACCATATATTAGGAACTTAATAAAATTTACCAATAGCACTTTGTCTCACACACTCACATAACATTGTTTCATTTTACAATTGGTTATTGTGTAAGTTGAGTTGTAAGCATTTCTTTTACTTGAAAACATTGCTTTTTATTGCTCTTGTACTTGTAATTTAAATTAAATTCTCCTTGTCCTTTGATATCATTCTATCTTATTGGAGCATCTCTTTCGAAACTACAAGTGTAAGTTTCTTTCATCTTGCAAACCTTTTTATTGCTCATATCTCAATATCATACTTAATATATTGTAATATTGTTTCACTAACATTTGTCTTGCATCATTGCTACTCTTGTAAATTGAAAGATCATTTCATTTGAAAGTATCATAATTTATCTTTGAGGATTAGCTAAAGGCATTGGCCTCTCATATTTTATCTCGCTAGATGTCTTGTTGATTTCATTGAATCTATCCCATTAATATTTACATGCTCATTAATATTCATATTTTCTAATTAACCTTTAAATTCAAGTTATAATTGAGTGGTGATTGCCTTACCCTTTATCTCCTAGGCCTTGTTATCCTTAACAAGTTCTCCCTTGGTTTAGCTAGGAGAGGACCTAAATGGAGAGAGTTGGGAATAAGTGACACCACCTTCTCTGAGCATTGCGGCTTGAAGACCACACCCAGTGGGGTTGAAGACATTTCCCACATTTAGGTGTGCATCTTAGGCAAAAACAAGTAGGAAGAAGAATTTTGTGGCTTTGAGTACAATTGAGGCATAGTATATAACTGCTAATAGGGCTAGCTGCGAGGTAGTTTGGTTGAGGAAGCTATTTGGAGAGTTGTTTGAACAAGTTCTAGATACGATAATGATATATTGCGACAATAAGAGTGGGATCCGATTGGCAGAGAATTCCATGTTTCATGACAAGTCCAAGCATATTGAGGTTAGGTGTCGTTATATTCGTGACATGGTGCAGAGAGAAGTTGTGAGACTCCATCATATTTTAACTAATGAGAAGATAATGATATACTACCAAGGCTTTTCTGAAAGGGAAGTTCTTGGTCTTTAGAGAGCATCTTGGATTGATGGATGTGACCCTCCCATGTAAGGTTCTCGACTGATTGAGAACACTGAGATATGCTCTTCCCCACTATCCAAGCTCCCACAGAGAGGAATTGAGTGGGAGAACTCCTAGGGTTGAGGGAACTCTGGACAATATGATAGATGTGATCCTTACCTCTCAATAAGTAGCATCCTACCTATTGTCATCTTTGGGACTTGAAAAAGTATACACTAGTTGGAACGCTACCCACAATCTGGGCTTGTTGGGATGGCCACCCATCTGGCCAATGGGTGAGGAGATTGGGGATAATTGCAATCCTTACCATTTATGGTAAGTAGTATCCCGCTCAAGTGGGAGGATGCATGTGTTCTACTTCTGACTCTTGAGGGTCAAGTTGGGAAGAGCAACACACAATAAGATAGATGTGATCTTTACCTCATGGTAAGTAGTGTGTTGCTTATTGTCCTAATAATATGATAGTTGTGATCCTTACCTTCCATGGTAAGTTTTATCCTGCCTATTGTCCTTGGATAAAGAGTGGTAACTTGAGATCCCCATATGATGTCAAATTCTTCTTCTTTAGATCTGAGAGTGTTAGCAGATAAGCAGATATGAGCATAGATACATTTGACTTGATGATGACGAGACATTTGATATGGGACTTATGATACAGTTAGAAAGTTCTCCCTAGCTAAGAGGAAGTGTTAATTTGGCACCTCAGGGACAAATTCCCTGCTTTGGATAACCTCCCTCATCTAGAGAAGACCCTCTTTTCCCTTGGAAGAATTTAATTTAGTCAAGGAATAATAACAAAAGAGTTCATAGACACACAAATTTTATTAATAAGGAAACGAAAAACTACATAAAATTTGCTAGAGCTTACAAACGATCACTCAACACTCTTGTAAGTGGAGAGAAACGAGCTTTAAATAAGCTTGTGTACCAAAATAATTTTGTTATGGATCACTTATTTCATTTACAAGTGCCCAGTTACATTAATGCACTTATAATAACACTCCAAACTATTTTCCTAAATTAGTTCCTAGAAACGACACCTTTCTAGATGTCATATCTCTTATAACAAATAGATATTCTAAGAAGACTCTAAGACTCTAAATAATTAATTAAATATTCTAACAAAACTATAAATAATTAAATATTAATTTTTGTACTTTGGATCATATATCTAACATTCCCCCATTTGATCCAAAGGTACATTACAATAGATACCAAGCTCTTCGCTAAACTTAGTAAATTTGATACTGCCAAGTGGTTTTGTGAAAATAGTCAAGATCCGATCTTCTGAAGGACAATATACTGGTTTAATGATTTCCTTTGCGATGAGTGTCCTGATGTAATGATACTTTGTGTCCACATGCTTTGTTTTGGAATGGAAAACTAGATTTTTGGCAAGCTTTATGGCTGATTGGATGTCGATGAATAAAGATGTGGTTTTTTCTTGAGGAACGCCTAAATCCTGCAAAATTCTACGCAACCAAACAATTTCACATGATGCTTCCCATGTTGATATATATTATGCTTCTGCCATAGAAGTGGCCACTGTAGCTTGCTTCTTGCAACTCCAAGGGACTGCAACTGACCCCATGTTCATTAAATAACCTGATGTTGATGCCCGATCATCAATACTACCAACAAAATCTGCATCTGAATATCCACCAAGTACAAAGTTCTCAGTATTTTTGTAAAAAGAAGACCAAAATATTTCGTCCCTTGGATACATATAAGGACCCTTTTTGCTGCATCCCAGTGGTTTTCCCTTGGTTCATGCATAAAGCACGATAGAATACTGACTACATAAGATATGTTTGGATGAGTGGTTGTCAGATAGATCAGGCTGCCGATCAACTGTCTATAAGTAGTAATGTTTACCAATTCCACCCCTTCAAATTTTGAAAGTTTTAAGTTTTGTTCCATTGAGGTGACAACGAGATTGCAATCTTGCATTCAAAATCTTTGAAGAAGTTCAGATACATACTTTCTTTGAATAATGAAAATATTGTTTGGATGTTGGAATACTTCAACTCCAAGATAGTAGTGAAGTAGTCTCAAATAAGTCATCTTAAATCCAACCTACATCTCCTTCTTCACCTGCATAATATGATCATTATTGTTCATAGTAATGATCAAGTCATCCACATACATATCTAGAATCACCAGATTTTTACCTTGTTCACATATAAAGTATCATCAAAATCACTTCACTTAAAGCTAACCTTGCGAAGGTACTCGTCCATTTTTGCATACCAAGCTTGTGGATCCTGTTTCAATCCATATAAAGCCTTGATCAATTTGCATACTTTGTGTTCCTACCCTTCAATCTCAAAACCTAGAGGTTGAGTCATATATACTTCTTCCTATAAGTCTTCATTGATGAAGGCACTTTTAACATCTATTTGATGTACTTTCCATCATTTTTGAGCTTCTAATGCAAGTGTCAATTTGATGGTGTTCCATTTTGTTGTAGGTGCAAATGTTTCCTCATAGTTGATTGCTTTTTGCTGTGCAAAACCTTTGGCAACAAGCCTTTCTTTGTACTTGTCAATGTCTCCATCTAGTTGATACTTAATTCTGTAAACTCAATTGCATCCCATGGGTTTCACATTTTTGGGACAACCAACAAGTTTCCAAGTGTTGTTTTCCATCACTATCTTGTATTCTTCAATCATTACCTTTTTCCATTATGTATGTTTTACTTCCTCTTTGTATGTGAAGGGCTCAATAAAATCATTTGTTATTAATGAAAAATTTCCTTCATTTCTTTGTGAACTTCATGTTCCTATTTCTTTTGTTCATATGGCGTGACATCCTTTAAAAGTTAAATGGCCCATTTAGGCAATTGATGTTCCCTTGTTTGTGGATTTGAATAATCACCATCATTATAAAGTGGATTGATATAAACAGATGTTCTTCGATCATATGAAGGTTCAGGGGGTGGACAGTCACTGTCAGATGAACTGCTGCTAGAAGAATTGGATGATCTTCCAGAAAATACAGATGGTTTAGATGAGGTAGGTGTGCTGGATGAACCATTTTCTGATGAAGGCAATTCAATATCATACCAATGTTGTGTACTTGGTTGATTTTGCATTATGATTTTCTTTTTATCTCCCTTAGTTTCCAATTTCTATAGAAGAATTTCTATCTCTTTGGCACTCTTGCTTTCTGTTTCATCAAATATAACATCCGTGCTGAAAATAAACTTTCCATTTGACAAAAGACGATATCCCTTATTTTCATTGGAATACCCAATCAATGTACACTTCAAACTTCATGAATGAAGCTTAGTCCACTTTTATTTTGGAACTAAGGTATAACACACCAAATCAAAAACTCTAAGATGTTTGAATCGAGGTTTGAAACCAAACCATCTTCATATGGTGTAATTCCATCCAAAGAAGCAGTGGGAGACATGTTCCTTAAGTAGACTGCTATATGTATTGCTTTTTCCCAATATAAAGGACTTAAATTTTTGAAAGCTAGCATGGATCTTTCCATCCCTAACAATGTGTGATTCATTCTCTCTGCTACTCCATTTTGTTGTGGAGTGTAGACATTTGTAAGCTGTCTTTTGATACCATTGTCCCTGTAATAAGTTTGGAATTCATTGGAAGTGAATTCCCCTCCATTGTTTGTCTTGAGAGTGCAAATTTTCTTTTTACCTTCATTCTCAACTAGTTGGCGAAAAATCTTAAACTTTTCGAATGTTTCTAACTTTTGTTTCAAAAAATAAACCCAAGTCATTCTACTAAAATCATCAATGAAGAGTAAAAAGTATCTACAACCTCCTAGAGAAGTTTGTACAGGTACAAAAATGTCACTCTGAACCGATTGCAAACACCTGTGTGAATACCATGAACTTGTTGGAAAATTCTCTCGACTTTGTTTGTCGTAAATGCAAGCATCACATCTTGCATTTTGTTTCTTAAAAGTCGGAAGTCCTTTAACCGTTCCATGCTTTTGAAGTTGAGAGAGACTTTCAAAGTTTAAATGCCCATATCTAACATGCCACAACCTTACTGGTGAAATATATGTACTTGTTGCTCCCGCAAAATCAAAATTTTGTGGAATGATTGTTCCTTTCATCCTTAAAAGCTTTCCATCTTCATATCTAGTCATGACTGTCTTTCATATTTTGTTTGATGGAGTTGATTTTTACTAAGCCATCCTCCATAACAACCTTATGTCCCGCTTGTCAAATCGTGACTAATGACAACAAATTATTCTTGAAAGTTGGTACATACCAAACATTTGAGATGAATTTTTCTCTAATGCCGGAAATAAAAACTTTTACTACACCTTTTCCATAAGGATTTGTCTTATATCATCTGCAAGAAATATTGAATTGAGTTGGAATTATTGAAAATTCCAAAAAAAGTCACGTCGAAAATTCATATGTTGTGTTTCCCTTGTATCTAAGATCCAAGCATCTTCATAATCACTTTTAAGACATGTGGAGACTTGTAATGCTGTTGATTATGAACTCTAAAGTGTAGTGAAGACATATTTTGAGCCATGATCTTCTTGATCATTAGAAAATTGTGGCAAGTGTTGTTGAAACTTTGGAATTTTTTCAATAGAAGTTTGACAATATTCAAAATAATGACCAACTCGGTTACATATTACACAAACAACTTGATTATAATCTTTTCCTATGCCTCTACTTTGTCCTTTATCTTTATTTTGTCCTCTGCCTTGACGTTTTCCTCTTCCTTGATTGTTTCCTCGGCCTTTATTGTTGCCTCTACCTTGAATGTTTCCTCTGCCAAAACTGTTGCCTTTGCTGAAGTTGTTCCCTCTGCCTTGACTTCTACCATGACCTTGTCCTCTATATGCTTCCCGATTTTGATTGTTGTGCCCTCTTCTTCTACCTCCAGAACTTTCAATTGAAGATTTACTAGTGCTATCTTTTGTAAAGAAAACATATTATCCAACATGTTTCTTATTTGCCAAAGTCTAGTCATGTTGAGCTAGCATTTCACTTAATTCATCAAATTTTAAATTTTTTAGCTTTTCAGTTACTTGTAAAGTTTCCAGGAGATGTGTATATGAAGAAGGAAAACGAACAATCAAAATACTAGTCATGAAACTATCATCCATTAGTTGATATCCAACCTTTACTATAGCCTGATTAATGTTCTCAAGTATGAAAATATATTCAAGTACATCTCCCCCTTCTGTCAATTTCTATTGAAGCAACTTCAATTGAAGATCAACTCTCTTAGATTCTAGTTGTGTATCAAATAAATCTGTAAATGTTTGCGAGGGAGACCATGCATTAGAAACATTTTCAATGTGAACATACTTTTCATCATTAATTGAAAATTTATTTAATGCTAATGCTTTGGCATTCTCGATCTCCCATTTAGCTAGTGAGTCTGTATATGTAGGTTCGTTTGGTTTAAACAAACCTACAAGGACACAAAAGTACAACCCACAATGACACAAAAGTACAAGTAAGCCTGGACAAGGAAAAACCACCTCCAAAATCGTATATAAATACAAGTCAAGGCAACCTCATTTAGACATCACATCAACCCAAATCTTCTTCTTTCTCCTCTTACGATTGGTTATGTTATGAATATGATTCATATAAAAATAATAAATATAAATATGATAATAATAATAAATAATAATTAATTAACTAATAGTTAGTTAGTTAATAATGAAGAGGTATGACTTAGAGACATGACCATTCGTGAAAGGGCACTTGCCTAGGTATATAAGTGGGCTCTCATTGTAATCATATCAATTTTTTTATACACTATTCAATATACAATTACTACTTGTCCTACGATGGATACTTACATATTTCCATTCTTCTGAATTATTCTGCTGCGTATACCAACTTTGTTCGCTACATTGGTATCATATTTACGTTCTCTGATCCCAACCATTGGCCATTAAAGTCTTCATAAACGTAGTTGTTTTCATGATAAAAATTTTCGCTATATAGTGGGAGATTCTCCATTTATTAGGTATTTTGTCATTAAAAAATAAAAATAAAAAAAAAAAAATATGAAAAAAGATAAAAAAAAAGATGAGAAAAAAGTATATATTATATATAGATTTTTTAAAAAAAAAATTATATCTATAAAAAAAGATTTTAAAAAAAATAGAGAGAAAAAAGAAAAAGAGAATTAAAAAAAATTATATTAAAAAAAAATCAAAATAGAGGAAAAGTAAATTAATTACCTAGCCATAAAAACCATTAGTTCACCATGGCTAGGCCACACAACTACCCATAATAGGCCTCGGTTCCACGTCAAATTTTGCAAGACCGCCAAAACACTAAACCCTATGACACAACAAAATCCTGCCATCACTGCTTCCGATTAGCCACTGCCAACCCAAGATGTCGCTATTGCTTGACTAGACTTTGTTACACCCACTGTTTCATTGAGTACACCATCGAATACTACATACACACACACACCTTATCCACCATCGCCTTTCTCAGTAACTTCCACATAGTTATCTGTTGCCACACCCTGTCTGTCGACACACATTGCCTCAGTTCCCTTTTTTCCACTGTACAAAAGAGAGATGCCAAATTCAATAATCAACCAACTGCTAACACAACCATCACACTGTGATCCAGTTGATGTTAGAAAAAAAAAATTGTTGGTTAATGATTCTCTGGTCACAACTATTATCATTGTGAGCAGACGGTCACGATGTTATAAAAAATCGGCTAGTCTTCCATGACCGTAACATTAATAAAGACAAATAACATATTAACCAAATTCGGAAATGTTGGGAAATCATTACATTATTTTATAAGGTGGAATTACAAAGTAAAAGAGAAAATGATATATATATATCTATACATACGATATATATAATACTATTATATATATATATAAAATCTTCCTCTTTAATAATATATATAAATAAAGAGGAAGGATTTAAAAGTAAAAATATATATTAAAAAAGAAGAAGAAGAGTACAAAGGAGTTAATATTAAACAAAAAAAGAAAAAATATCACTTTTAAGAAAAAAAATAAAAAAAATCGAAAGTACTTAAATATTTGACGACGAAAAACTGAGTTTAATCCCGAGACAAAGGAAGGATAATTTTCCTATAAAGGCATTTCAATTATGGATCACAAATTAATTACATTAAAATCAAGTATCCAAGAAAAATAAATTAATATCGCTATCAACACAAGAAACGAGGAAAATTACATCAACATTAATTTGAATCAACTATTAATTTAAGAGCCAAGCATTGGTGTAAGAAAATGTGTTTGTGGCAAAAATGAGTATTAAATTAGTGATTTACAAGTGACAGTAGATCATTATGATTACATATCTCAATTCCGTGTTATAACTATGTTTAATAGAGAGATTGACATAATTGTCGGTCAACCTTGGTTTAAGGAATTGGGTATGTTCATGTTTTTTTCCCTGGGAAAAATGGTAATTTTCTATTAATCTGGAAAATTACATGTTGTATATGCTAGTAGGTATATGATGTATGTTGTGGTCATAGCCTTCAAAAATATAGTTGTGTACATAAGTTACCCACAGAGGGTATACAATCACTGTTCAGTAAAAGTTTATACAAAAATACAAAAATGTTAGGATATTTCGAGACATAGGAAATAGTTACGTATAACTTGGTTTAGGGTAGAGTTAGGTAAAGTGTGTTTCTTTACTATGTACTTTTGTAACTTACAATCAAACGGTCACGATATGTTTTAGACATGAAGTGATCCGAGAATTCATTCTCTCTTCAGCATTACTGACATTTGATTCGTGGCTTAACACCCGATTGGTCCATGATCTCTATTTAAAGAGCATGGAGGGTCATTTGTAGGGTAACCGTTCATGAGAGAAACTTATGTAAATTTTCATTCTTTTATTAATAAATTTCCTCAAGTGGCCGTGTTGGTTCAGGTTGTGGACTGTTTCTCTCTTTGAGGGTTTAACCACGTCAAGAATACTGGTGTATTGATCTGTGATTTGTTTATGAGCGGTGTCCTTTGGTTTTCTACCTGAGGAACTTACCCTGTAAATTCCTACATGGTATCAGATCTATTTGAGGGCCGCATCCGTTGGTGATCCAAATCTGAAGCCAATACAACTGCATCTGACTGTCGTTTCCTAGATCTACTGTTTTTGTCTGCTTTCAGGTCAAGAGTACTGCTCTATTGTGTTAGGAGCATCTATTCTAGTGAGGAACCCCTTTTGTTTCACGCGAAAAGGTTTCCGGTAGCCCTAGCTACGTCATTTTTAAGATCTGGAGGTATACAGTCTTTATTTGCAGTTCTAGCTATTCATCTCTCTGTTTATTTCGGTTTATTTAGCTCTTTATTTTTTATTACTGGATCTATACCTTTCATTTCTGTGTATGCTCTTTGCCTCGCGACTCTGTGCGAGCTGGGCAAATCAGAAATAGAAAGGAAGGATTTTCTCATGCGTATGTTCTTTTTTGCCGCACCTTAGTGTGATTTCGGAAAATCAGAAACATTGAGGAAAATATTTAGTTTCCGGTTAAAGCTAATTTCAAGCCATAAGGTTTGTTTTTTTTTGTATGTCCATGTTGAGTTTTGTGGTTTTTGTTTTGTAGGCAAAAAAAAGTTTTTTTCAAGTAAGCACACAACCCAAAGCTTTAGTGACCAAAAAAGCAAAAAAAACCCTTCCTCTTTTCCAAAAATTACTAACCTTTTAAACTGGCTGTTAGGTCCCTATACTACTAGTGTAACCCCTTATTGTTACTAGTACACCCCCCTTATTATATTGTTGTACCCATGTAGTCCCCATATTCTTACTATTGTGCCCCATAGAAGCCCACTATTGGTATTAATGTGCCCTTACATTATTATTGTTATGTCGGCTCTGATTATATTATGACCCCTTAGACTCCTATATATAGAAATGTTAATTTTAGGTAAGTTCTATGCTAGAGCAAGTTATTTAATTTTCACAGTTAGCAATCACATCAGCATTAAGATAAACTGTAGATAGAACATAAATATAAATTGCATAAGACAAGCCAACGCAAGAGGACACAAGATATGGCGTGAGCCAGGGACAAACCCCACAATGTGTGGGGAAACCCTTTGATCAAATCTTCTTTTATCTTCAAAGTTCAGCAGAGAAAGAGAGAGAGAGTACATTTACAATAGAAGTCAACACTTTGACTTATCTGGATCTAAGTTTAGATCATTTCCTATAATGATGAGATCAGTTGAAGACATTCTGCTTCAACTGAATCTCCTAAGTGATGGCTTCAACTATCCATTTCGTCTATCAGCTGCACCTTACAGTGGAGTACCATCTCATTTGCCTTCATCATCATGCTACCCATTATTCTGCATTTTCCATTATTATGCAACCCTATTCATCATCATGCTGCTCATCCCCATTATGTTGCATCATCATGCTATCTCATCTGTCATCATGTTGCCCTGAGTTCTTTCGAGATTATGAGATCACATCTATGTATGATCAATTTCAGTCATGATCTAGACTAGGATCATTATCACTCTTTCTCGAAGTATGATGGCATTGCCTCATGTTGTGATGATATAGTCTCCTTCTTTATGTATGTCAATACATCTTGTTGAGGTTGTTTATGTATGTCATAGTGAAGACTGACTTATCTTCTCTATCCATCCGAGGGCATCATCCTTTATTACAGGTATGCCGAGGCTGATTTAGATCTTAGATTTATCCCATATAGAAATATAGATCCGTTTATGACTGCGGCTTCATAGTTACCCTTTACTGCTATAGGGTTTCAACGTATCAGGTTTCCTGTGTATGAGCTGCGTGTCATTATTAACTTCATATCAGATCTTTCCATGACAACGTGTGAACTGTGTGTCACCTTGACTGTGCATAGAGCTGATTGCTGTGCGTGTAAACAATGTGTAATATTGCTGCGCTGTATGGCAGTGTGTAATGCCATGATGGTGCATTGTATCTCCATTGCCTATATATATATATATTGCCATTGCTTGCATGCTTCAGCAGCTTCCATAATTTACTGTGACTTCCATTACATTAAATGAACCTACGTGCCATTATGTTGTCAATGCGGCTTCTATTAACCTGCGTGTTTCATAGGCTAGATCTTGACCTGCATTGGATTTCATTACGTTGTATGCTTGCGTACATATATATATATATATATATATATATATATATATATTGCTGAGATGTATTGTCTCTATGAACTGCGTGCGTGTGCGTTATATTACTGCTCCTTCAGGTTATTACAGCGGCCCATTCGTTAATAATGCGTATACTATAAGAACGTTCATGTTAGTGCTATGATTGCTTTACGTATACATAGGTATACTATATCAGTCTCTCTGCGGCTACATAACAATGAGTTAATGCTGTGACTGCATACGTATACTATATCACTTTGCGTTCCTCATCATGTACATCATGGATAGCGTATGTTGACCGTGTGTAGAAGTCTCCATTGCAGCGTATTAGCTTAGGGTTATGAACATCGTATATGGCATCACATTGTATTGCTATGCGTTATAACTAGAGCATCATAGGCCAATGTATATTCTCATGGTGTCTCTTTCCTACTCCAAAAACCCAAGACGTGGAGAGGAGGAGATCACCTCAAGAATGCCTGTTCGAATGACATCAAATCATCTTCTATTTATACCAACAATGTATAAGTGAATAGACATGACGGTTGGGCTTCTAGAGCCTACATAAGCACAGGTCGGCTTGATAATAATTACATAAAAAAAATAAATTCATATCTCCATAAATACTTATCGGAATTGGATGATCTTTGGATCAATCCTACACCTCACGACGAGAGGGATCAAATAAAAATATCAGCTGCCATAAATAAGTTGACCCACATGGAGTTTGGCCCTAGTTGCCAATTTAACACTCCCTCTCAACTAGGGAGAACTCCATCATGTGATCCATAAGTCCGACTGTATTGTCTCTATCATCAGTGCCTTGCACTGCTCTGCCCAACTCTGCTCAGCTCTGCTGGCTCTGCTCTACTCAGCTCAGCTCTGCTTAGTGCTGCTGGCTCCACTAGCTCTGCTTTGCTCAGCTCTGCTGGCTCTGCTAACTCTGCTCTGCTCAGCTCTTCTGGCTCTGCTAGCTCTGCTCTACTCAGCTCTGCTGGCTCTGCTAGCTCTGCTCTGCTAAGGTTTGCTGGCTCTGCTAGCTCAGCTCTGCTCAACTCTGCTGGCTTTGCTAGCTCTGCTCTGCTGGCTCTTCTAGCTCTGCTCTGCTCAACCCAGCTCTGCTGAACTATGAAGAAGAAGAATTGATCGAGAATGTCTCATACCATTCTCCACTGATCCGAAGTCAGTCTCAGAGTGCGTACCACTAGTCCCAGACTAGTCTCAACCAACCCGAAGTCAGCGTCATAGTATGTACGACTCTCACTGGTCCCAGACCAGTACTGTACTGACACGAAGTCAGTCTCGGAGTATGTACCACTGGTCCCAGACCAGTCTCATCCGACCCGAAGTCAGCGTCATAGTATGTACAACTCCTACCACTGGTCCCAAACCAGTATCGCAGGCTCAGAGAATGTACTACTGGTCCCAAACCAGTCTCAATCGACCCGAAGTCAGCGTCATAGTATGTACGACTCTCACTAGTCCCAGACCAGTCCTACACTGACACGAAGTCAGTCTTGGAGTATGTACCACTGGTCCCAGACCAGTCTCAGCCGACCTGAAGTCAGCGTCATAGTATGTACAACTCCTACTACTGGTCCCAGACCAGTATCATTGATCCCAGATCAGTGGAGGTCATCCTAGCGTAGGGAGTACGATAGATACAATGATGCGTCCATCGGTACTACTATGGTCCCTAACTTCATTTCCCTGCTCATTGATCAGATGAGAGGTACATCCCATGAGTCCCAGACTGCATGGGTAGGATGCCTTGACAGGAGAACTAATCAGTCCTGTCCTCACAGGAGAACACATCAATCCTGCTACAATCGCCATGGAGAACACATCAATCCAGGCTGCCATGGAGAACACATCAATCCAGGCCTCACAGGAGAACACATCAATCCTACTACAGTCGCCATGGAGAACACATCAATCCAGGCCTCACAGGAGAACTAATCATCCTGCTACACAGGAGAACGAATCATCCTGTTCCATAAGAGAGCGAATCATCTTGTCCCACAAGAGAGGGAATCTTCTTGTTCCAGTGGACACCACCAGGGGAGGGTGAGTCACCCTGTGGTCGTATGTTGCTCCAGTAGAACTGCAAGCCCCCAGAGCTCCCAGAGCTCAATGTATACAACATGTAGCACCCTTCTTCAAAGGTCTCTCGATGACTCCAAGTCATCCAGGAAAATCACAAATTTGATCTTTCCTCGGGGCTCTATCCTATACATCATCACAGTTCGATGGAGCCTGCTTGATCATCAACTTACCATATCCCAGATGATGTCTATCAGCTAGAGCATTGTCAAATACGGGATTCCTCAATAATCAAATCCCATCTCTGGTTGTCCCAGAGAATCACAGTGGTATTCATCATGTGAACAAACAGCTCACTGAAGAGCTTTAGCAACCAGACTGCCTCACAGAAGGCCATACTATCAGCAATGTATTCTGCCTTGGTGGTGCTCAGAGTCACTGACTTCTGCTTCCTGCCCATCCAGGATATCTAGGTAGATTCCAAAGAGAAACAACATTGAGAAGTGCTCTAGTGATCCTCCATACTACCTGCCCACTCATCATTCGAATAATCATGTGGTTTCATATTTCGGTAGTGTATCTCAATCCATGAGATATTGTGCCCTGAAGATATCTCGAAAGATTCTTGGCACCAATCCAGTGAGGCTCAACCAAATATGAGCTCACCATGCTAACTGCAACACATATGTCCGAATGGAGGTTCTCCAAGAACATCAACGCGAATGAGTTTATGAAACTCAAAAGCATTTCCGAAATTAGGTCTGACATCACCACCACATAACTTCTTGAAGGTTAAGATCCTTGAGGCAGTCACATGTTTGCAGCTTGTCTTCTCACATTCAGAATCCAACTCCCTCTGTCTCCTATAAATGACAGGGTCTGCACCTATCAGACATAGGTGCCGGTACGAGAGGTTTATCATCCACAACCTTCGAGTAATGGTTTGGATCAGCTTCACTCCTAGTGAATCTCAGCTGCATTAGACAACTATCAATCCTCTCATACTACGCCCGAGGTGATTTGCTTCAAGCCATAGAGGGCTTTCTTCCACCTGTATACATGAGATTCCCGATCATGAGTCTCAAACTCCTCGGGTTTGTTCCAAGCCTGTGGACCTGCTGCATGAGGGAAATGATCCCCTTATAATGTTTTCCTTCGGTACATTTCGGACATGTACCTTCATGCTCCTTTTTGAATTCAGGCATCCTAGTCACCATCTGACTCACAGACCTCCGGTGCTGAGTCAATGGTCATGGTCCCTAGTGGACTTCCTGCGACTTGATACAACCATGAACTCAAAAACACCTTTGAAATATCTATTTTCAAACACGTACCTTTCCATCGATAAGTGCCACCCTGTAACCTTCGACTTCCATTCCCGAGATGGACACCAGGTTCTTCTTGCGATCAGGTACATAAAAGAGATTTAGGGGTTCCTTGCTTTCATGGAAGAGTCGACCATTTCCTTGATGACCTGCATTACTAGTCATTCCTTTGATCATTGAAGATGTCTCAGGAATTATTGTTTCATCAAGAGATGTGTCTCTGCCATTCGGACACTCCTTCGCATAATGACCGAACTTATTTCAACAAGGCATTCGCCTTTCCTTCCACCCTTAGATCCGAACTTCCCAATGAAGGGATCATTAGTTGGGCCATCAAAAAATTCCGCTGCACCATTCTGATAACATTCTCTGCTTTGACTTCACCCTAGGTAAATTATGAGGAACCCATTGATCCTTCTATCTTGTCCCAACTGCCTTTGGTGATTGTTCTTTCACTCCTTCTTGGGCATTGTCTTCACCTCAGCTCTGATACCATGTTAAGTTTCGGTATGTTATATGTTAGAGAAATTTATTTCAATTTTCACAATTGGAAATCACATCAGCATTATGATAAACTGCAGATAAAACATAAATATAAAACGCAGAAGACAAGCCAAGACAAGAGGAAACAAGATATGGCACGAGCTAGGGAAAAACCCCACAATGTGTGGGGAAACCCTTTGATCAAATCTTCCTTTATCTTCAAAGTTCAGCAGAGAAAGAGAGAGAGAGAGAGATAATACATTTACAATAGAAGTCAACACTTTGAGTTATCTAGATCTAGCATAGATCATTTCTTATAACGATGAGATCAGTAGAAGACATTCTGCTTCAACTGATTCTGCAAGGTGACTCCTTCACCTATCATTGTTCTGCATCTCGTCCATTTGCTGCACCTGATTGTGTAGCACCATCATGCTGTATCATGCTAAATCACACTGCCCATATATCATGTATTGTTGTGCTGCCCATGATGCTTCTCCCCATGCTTCATGTATCATTGTGCTGCCCATCCACAATATCTCATACATCATGTTGCTACCCAAGACTGCGTTATATATATGTGTCCAGATCACACAACATTCTTCTCTCTATGCCACAGAAGTTTATATACCTAGGCAATATCACTTTTTGAACACTGTATATAATCCCTGATGATCCATTATCTGTCTATATATAGCTGCTGTCCAATAGCATATATATTTGCATTCCAATATCTGTCTGCATACAATTGTGTTCATATATGACTGCGTTCCAATAACATCACGACTGCATTTCTGAACAACGTATATATATACCTGTTGGTTGCTATGTTGCTACGTGCCATGCTGCGTTCCATTGACCATATATATATATATAACATGAACAACGTTGAATGCGTGTTAATGACGTTCCAGTCATAACGTTGACTATCCATGAACTGCGAGTAATCCATGTGACAATGGATCCAAAGTTATGGCATGATCAGCATTCCATATATAATACAAACTGAGGGCTTCATACCTTGGTTGTAGAATTCCATATATAACTGCGATTCAAACTGTGGGTTCCGTATATGATTTTCGCTGCCAGATCTGCATACATCGAGTGTCAACAATTCTGCGTGCCATGTCTGCATCATACCCTGTGTATGAGTCTTTTATATATTTCCACCTGCTTGTATATATATCCACAAGTAGCGTATTAATACCTCCAGCATATCATGACTACATTGATGCGTCTAAATGCCTCCACGAGCAGTGTTATATATAACTGCGTTGATGTGAGTATATGCCTCCATGAGCATCGTATATATAACTGCGTTGATGTGCGTATAGTTGCAGCGAATATTATTGCCTATGTATTATATCATTGCCTGTAGCAGCGTATAGTGTATATGGTTTCCCAGGTGTCAACGTATAGGATTTCACCATGTATCAGATTTCCTGAACAGCGTATCTGGTTTCCTTGAACAACATATAAACATTCATCATTTTCCAGCAAATAGATGTCTTCTTGTCCTGCGTAGGATTAGGGCATCATTTTGTAGCTAGGGCATCATCCTCTTTGGTATCTCTCCTTCTCCAAAAACCCAAGACGTGGAGAGGAGATCACCTAAAGAGTGTGTTGAGCTAATGACTCCAAATCCTCTCTTATTTATATTAAAGGCGGATGATTGAATAGACATGACGTTTGGGCTTCTAGAGCCTACATAAGAGCTAGTCGGCTTGATAATAATTATATAAACAAAATAAATTCATATCTCCATAAATACTTCTCGGAATCGGATGATATTGGATCAATCCTACACCTCTCGACGAGAGGGATCCAATAAAAATATCAGCTGCCATAAATAAGTTGACCCACATGGAGTTTGGCCCTAGTTGCCAATTTAACAAGTTTACCTCAAACGAATTTTTCGATTTCTGTGAAGAACATGGAATAAGAAGGGAATTCTCTACAGCTAAGACTCCTCAGCAAAATGGAGTGGTGGAAAGGATGAACAGAACAATCCAACAAATGGCTCGTGCTATGCTTGATGAGTCAGGAACTCCCGCAACTTTCTGGGGTGAAGCTGCACATGCTGCGGGTGTTATTCTCAACAAAACAAATGTCCGGGTGAACAGCACTCAAACTCCTCATGAGCTGTAGAATGGTACGACTCCTTCGGTAAAGCACTTCAAAATCTTTGGGAGAAAATGCTACATTAAGAATATTGATGAGCAGCTTGGCAAACTTGAACCTAGAGCAGATGAAGGCATTCTTCTTGGTTACTCTCCACATAGCAAAGCATATAAGTGCTACAATAAAAGACTTGGCATAATTGTTGACAGCATTGATGTAGTGGTTGATGAGAAGGGATACATTCCTAGACAAGTTCATCATGAAGACATCGAAGAAGATGAAGGATATCCTCAATGACAGA
>APFE031655527.1:32887-87657 GCA_000404065.3 Pinus taeda
CAACAAGAAGGAATAGACTTTGAAGAAACTTTTGCTCTTGTTGCTAGACTTGAGGCCATCCGAATGTTCCTTGCTCTCTCAAGTTTTAAAAAGTTCAAAGTTTTTCAAATGGACGTAAAATTAGCCTTTCTGAATGGGGACTTAGAAGAAGAAGTGTACATTGAGCAACCAGATGGTTTCATCCTTGGGAATGATCCAAATCTTGTATGCAGACTAAAAAAAGGCTCTCTATGGGCTTAAACAGGCTCCAAGGGCTTGGTACTATCATTTGGACAAATATCTTCATCAACAAGGTTTTTCAACGGGATCAGCATATAGTAATCTTTATATAAAAATTGGGCACAAAGTTTTCAGAAAGTCTACCCATACTGAGAACTACCTCCATGCTGACTCCCACCATCATCCAGCCCAGAAGCTTGGTGTTCTAAACACTCTTACTATCAGGGCACTTCGAATTTCTAACGATGATCATCTGGATGAAGAAAAGAAGCATTTAGTCTCAACCTTTAAAGGTTTAGGCTACAAAGAAAATGAGATTAAAAGAGCAATTCAGAAAGCCGAGAAAAGATTGTTATCTCATGAACCTAAGACCAGAGATCAACCTGAGGGTGGTAGGGTTTTTCTTCCTTACATTGATGGAGTTACAGATAAAATTGCGAAGGTCCTAAGAAGGAAAAACATAAGCACACAATTTTCAGCCCCTAGGACGATCAGGCAAAGTATGAGATCGGTTAAAGATAACATTGATAAACATCAACTTAAAGGGGTCTATAAAATCGATTGCTCATGTGGGAAAAGCTACATTGGTGAAACTGGTCGTTCTCTGCAGACAAGACTCAAAGAACATGGGGCTGATATTAAAAATGAAAGGTCTCGTTCCTCCGCCCTTGCAGAACACTCGTCAAAAACTAAGCACCATGTCTTCTTGGAAAACGCCTCCATTATCACCAAGGAAGAGCAGCACCATAAGCGAAAGATCAAAGAAGCCCTGGAGATTATCAAACACCCGCACAATCTCAACAGAGACAACGGTATGGAGATTAGTGGAAGCTGGTTTCACCTAATCAGAAAAATTAACCCAACAATATAATAATAATAATAATAATAATAATATTAATCCAATTAACTAATAAATAATAATTATTAATAATTAATTATTAATAATAAGAATTAAATTCTAATTATAATACATAAGATTAATTCTTAATATATAATTATCATTATGATTTATTCTTAATTATTATTAATTTTCATAATAATAAATATAACTAATAATATATAATCATTAAAAAATATTAGTTCATTTATATTATTCATTATTATAATTTTATTATAAAATATAACTATTATGTAATATTAATATAAATCAGCTATTCTTTAAATAAAATAAATTAACTTTACCTTTAATTATTATAATTGATTTACAAGTATTACTATTATTTTAAATACTAAATAAATTTAAAATAAAAATTAATTAAATAATTCCATTAAATCAAGAGGCAGCCGACTTCTCAAAAAATTGAGAGCCGACCCTCCTCTCTTCTTTCCTCATCTCTATTTATACCCTAATAAGCTGCTCTTCTTCTATCAAGCTTCAAGTTGCCCTGATGATGGATCCCGGTTGGGATTTGAAACGTTGGCAGAAAAATTTTCTTACTGTGGAATCTCCGATGACTAAATAAAAAATATTGTACCACAGAGGTCTCAAATCCAGAATCATTTCCCTACACGGAGGGGATACCTGGAGTGAAATCATTTTACTCGAAATGACTAGAGCTAAGATAGCAAGAAGAGCTGCTGACTTGCAATTTCTTAAAAATTGTCGTAACAATAATCTTATTCCCCCGTTTGCTCAGATTAATCACAGAATGCATAACAGTTATAACAGAAAGGCGTTTTTCCATCTCAGCATGTCTCTAATAAAAACAGAAATTAAAAGGGTAAGGGCTTCTCTGGATAATCTCTGTCGCTCCGCGCTCTCAGCACACTTAAAGCTTTCCAACATCATTAGCCAGGACCTCTGGTCCGTTATTGATGCCAGGGCCGCTCTGAAGAGTAGTAATGAAGGTCAGATCACTGTAAAACGTCAAAGCAGAAAATTGTCCAACCTGCTATCACAGTATAATGATAAGAAATTGGGCAATTATTCAGCTAGCGCTGTTGTATCAGGTAGAAGTTTTGATAAGGGATCAGTCACAAACACAGACCAGCAATCAAAGGATTTCGGTTTCAGCAGCAGTCATGATACGGCTAGAACGCAGAAAGATAGTAAATTCAGTAACGCAGACGGATCTCAGATGATGACTGCGCAGATTCATAACGGCATAAATGAAATTTCGCAGGAAACTCTGAGCCCGGTCACCAATGACCTTCAGATAGCAGCGGTTTCATATTTCGAAAATGAACAGGAACTGGACCTTAACGCTAGGCTGATTACGCAGAATGCTGTCAATCTGAAAAGCACGCAGAAAATTGATCCTATCAGCCCGAATGACTGTCTTAGCAGACAGGTTATCAATGTGGATAGTCTCCGGTCTGTAGCTGTCGAGGAAAAGACCGAAGCTGCCAACAATCATGGTTCAATTACAGTGAATAATGCGGCCTTCCAGCTTCAACCTGAGGACCCAGTTATGAACTATAATCATGTCGACTCAAATTCGATGGATATAAACACCGTTTCACCTGCGCAGCCCCCTGTTGGAAACATCGATCAGGTTTACCAAACGATAGATATAAACGCCGTTTCACCTGCGCAGCCCCCAGTTGTAAACATCGATCAGGTTGACCAAAGTTCGACCCCGGTTGTAACCAATGATCAGGTTGACCGAAATTCGGTGAGCATAAACTCACATATGGAGGAGGGAGCGCCCTTTCAATTCGTCAAGGCATCAGAATCAAAACCAAAAAGGAAAGTCGTAAATTTATCTTCCCAGAGTTTAGAGCCTGAGGTCATTAGTGTTCTCAGAAAAGGCCTTGGATTTACTGTTGCCCCGAAAAACCTCCCTGTTGAGAAATTGATTTGTAATATTGAAGATGGGATTAGCAACCTCACCCTGGAAGACAAGGAAGCATTAAGGCAAGAATGCTCCCTTATTATGAGGAAGGCCAGGGTTCCCAAGAGTAATTTGAGTAAAGCAGAGCAAAGAGCCTTCAAATCCCTGCGCAACAATGAAAAATTTGTGGTTCTCAAGGCAGATAAAGGAGGAGCAGCAGTGATTCTTGATAAACAAGATTATATATGCAAAATGAACGATCACCTAAATTGTGGGAGTTATAAGAAGCTAAACAAGAATCCGATCCCCAAAATTATGAAAGAGGTGAAAAAGGCCATCTTGGAATCCAACCTTGATGACAAATTAAAGAAGAAATTAATTCCCTCCAGTGAATGCATACCTAGGATTTATGGGCTACCAAAGATCCATAAAGAAGGTGCCCCTCTCAGACCAATTGTCAATACAATTGGATCCCCAACATATGAGCTCGCTAAATATGTTGCAAGAATCCTCAAGCCCCTGGTCGGAAACACTGATTCTTTCATCAAGGACTCCCATGACTTTGTAAAGCTTATTAAGAATGAGAAGTTAGAGCGGGAGGACCTCCTGGTCAGCTTTGACGTTGTGTCCCTATTCACCAAGATTCCTCTTGAAGAAGCCATTCAAGTTATAAAAGAGGTTACTGATCCAGGGACTGCAAGATTGGCCGAAATTTGCTTGCGATCAACAGTTTTCACCTTCCAAGGAACATATTATGAGCAAACAACTGGAGTGGCAATGGGATCCCCCCTTTCACCAATCGTGGCCAACCTATACATGGAATATTTTGAAAAGAAGGCCCTAGATTCTTACCCTTTGAAACCAGCGTGGTGGAAGCGATTTGTTGATGATACTAATATAAAATGGACTCATGGTAAAACTGAGCTTGACAAATTATTTATTCACCTGAACTCCATTTCCTCAGATATAAAATTCACTATGGAGCTTGAAGAAAACATGAGCATTCCTTTTTTAGACATCCTCATCATGAGAAGAGATGATGGCTCCATTGGGCACAAAGTTTTCAGAAAGTTTACCCATACTGAGAACTACCTCCATGCTGACTCCCACCATCATGCAACCCAGAAGCTTGGTGTTCTAAACACTCTTGCTATCAGGGCACTTCGAATTTCTGATGCTGATCATCTGGATGAAGAAAAGAAGCATTTAGTCTCAACCTTTAAAGGTTTAGGCTACAAAGAAAATGAGATTAAAAGAGCAATTCAGAAAGCCGAGAAAAGATTGTTATCTCATGAACCTAAGACCAGAGATCAACCTGAGGGTGGTAGGGTTTTTCTTCCTTACATTCATGGAGTTACAGATAAAATTGCGAAGGTCCTAAGAAGGAAAAACATAAGCACGCAATTTTCAGCCCCTGGGACAATCAGGCAAAGTATGAGATCGGTTAAAGATAACATTGATAAACATCAACTTAAAGGGGTCTATAAAATCGATTGCTCATGTGGGAAAAGCTACATTGGTGAAACTGGTCGTTCTCTGCAGACAAGACTCAAAGAACATGGGGCTGATATTAAAAATGAAAGGTCTCGTTCCTCCGCCCTTGCAGAACACTTGTCAAAAACTAAGCACCATGTCTTCTTGGAAAACGCCTCCATTATCGCCAAGGAAGAGCAGCACCATAAGCGAAAGATCAGAGAAGCCCTGGAGATTATCAAACACCCGCACAATCTCAACATAGACAACGGTATGGAGATTAGTGGAAGCTGGTTTCCCCTAATCAGAAAAATTAACCCAACAGTATAATAATAATAATAATATTAATCCAATTAACTAATAAATAATAATTATTAATAATTAATTCATATTAATAATAAAAACTAATAATCTAATAATAATAATTATAAGAATTAATCTTTAATATTTATATTATTATTAATTATATATTTTATTATATAAATTAAAAAAAAAAATAAAAAAATTTAAAATTAATTAAATAATTCCATTAAATCAAGAGGCAGCCGACTTCTCAAAAATTGAGAGCCGACCCTCCTCTCTTCTTTCCTCATCTCTATTTATACCCTAATAAGCTTCTCTTCTTCTATCAAGCTTCAAGTTGCCCTGATGATGGATCCCGGTTGGGATTTGAAATGTTGGCAGAAAAACTTTCTTACTGTGGAATCTCCGATGACTAAATCAAAAGTATCTACTTGTCAAAGATGGAATCGAATACTTTGTAAGAGCTCACAAGCTCAAGAATAATTACACTCTCATAAACTCAGGACAGATGAAAAGAATGATAAATTCATGCAAATAGTTCTTACGGATGGTTGTAAAGGAAAAGACACCTGATAAGACCAAAATATTTGAAGGCTGTAATGCTAATCAACAAACTGATATAGAAAAGATTGTTTCAGAGTATGATGTCTTATTTCAAGAACCTAAAGGTCTGCCACCAAAAAAGGGAATAGTACATGATATTATTTTGCAGCAAGATGTTCCTTTGCCTAACATTGGGATGTACAGGTTGTCCACTTTAGAGAATGCTGAAATCAAGAAGCAGGTGCAGGATTTGCTCAATAAAGGGTTCATCAGGCCTAACACATCACCATGTGGGTCACGAATCGTTTTGGTGAGAAAGAAAGATGGCTCGTGGAGAATGTGCATTGATTACCGAGCACTGGATAAGATAACAATAAAAAATCATTATCCCCTTCCCCACATAGATGATCTTTTAGATCAACTGAAGGAAGCTATTTATTTCACCAAACTGGATTTGCACAGTGGATACCATCAAGTCAGAGTTGCAGAGCAAGATGCATGGAAGACTGCTTTCAAAACAAAGAAGGGATTGTATGAATGGCTGGTTATGCCTTTTGGCTTGACCAATGCCCCTGCTACTTTAATGAGATTAATGAATGATGTACTCAGACCTTTTCTTGATGATTTTGTTATTGTGTATCTGGATGACATTCTGATTTTTAGTAAAATGTGGGAAGAACATTTAAAGCATGTTAAGCAGATATTAGATGTTTTGAAAAGAGAAAAACTTTATGTTAAACTCTCCAAATGTGAATTTGGCAAAACCTCTCTAAATTATTTGGGTCATATAGTAGGGGTAGGTGAATTGAAAATAGATCCCTCTAAAGTGGCAGTCATCATAAACTGGCCAAAACACAAGTTTGCTATAGAAATGAGAAGCTTCTTAGGAGCAGCAAAATATTGGAGGAAGTTTATTTCAGATTTTTCCTCAATTGCAGCTCCCTTACATGCTTTGACAAGATTGAACAAGGTGTTTCAGTGGGGAGGCAAACAGCAAAAAGCCTTCGACACCTTGAAAGAAAAGATTAGTACAGCACCTGTACTAGCACTGCCAGATCTACAAAGACCATTTGAGATCCAAATTGATGCCAATGACTATGCCATGGGAGCAGTGTTGACATAGCACGGTAAACCCATATGCTATCATTCTGAGACTTTTAATCCTACAGTAGTTAACTATCCTACATATGATAAAGAATTGTATGCATTAGTTCAGAGTGTGAAAAAGTGGAAACATTATTTAATGGGAAAGAAACAGTAATACATATTGATCATCAGCCACTTCAATATCTACACTCCCAAACTAAATTGCAGCAATCAAGACATTACAAATGGATGGGTTTTCTACAACAGTTTCATTTAGTCATCAGATATAAAAAGGGAATACATAACAAGGTTGCAGACATGTTATCTAGACCCATTATAAATGCATCTACCATACTTAAGCATAATCTTGTGCTGCATGAAAGCTACATAGAATAGTATGCTCAGGATATGGACTTTAAATATGTATATGCAACTTTGAGTCAAGGCAAAAGAGTAGAAGAATTGGACTATCATGTGAAGGACCGACGCTTATATCATTGTGGGAAACTCTGCATTCCACAAACTGAGAGGGAAAAGATAATTAGTGAAGCACACACTTCTCTGCTATCAAGTCACTTTGGGGTAAGTAAAACAGTTGCACAGCTGCAAAGGTTCTGCTATTGGCCGAAAATGAATGAGACAATTTCTAGATATGTAAAGGGGTGTACTATGTGTGCTAAAAGCAAGCCCAACAATAGAAAACTAGGCTTGTACACTCCCTTGCCAGTTCCTTCTCACCCTTGGGAAAGCATTTCCATGGCTTTTGTTGGAGGAATGCCTAAATCTATGAAAGGTCATGATTATATGTATGTTTTTGTGGATAGGTTCAGCAAAATGTGTATTTTGATACCCTGTAGTAAACATATTATAGCTGAACAAACTGAAAAATTATTCTTTGAACATGTATGGGTTCATTTTGGACTACCCACTTCTATTATATCTGATCAAGACAGCCGATTTGTGGGAAAGTTTTGGTCCAGTCTGTGGGAACTAATGGACACCAAGTTGAAGAAAAAAACAACTTTTCATCCACAAATAGATGGACAGACAGAAGTAGTTAACAGGACAGTGATCCAGCTACTAAGAGGATATTGTAACAAACATCCTAAGCTTTGGGATGAGCACTTGTGCTATGTGCAACATGCCTACAATAGAGCCAAACACTCTTCTACACAGAGATCTCCTTTTGAGACCTGTTTTGGTTTCATACCAAGGTCTCCTTTGGATTTTGTCTTTGGTAAAGATACCATGGTTGATAAACACAGTGATGTGGACAAGGCAATTAGGTTCATTGAACAGATCTAGGAGATCCACCAGGCAGTACAGGAACAACTGGAAAAGAGCCAGGCCAAGTACAAGGCTAGGCATGATAAGCATCGTATGGAGCATAGTTTTCAAGTTGGAGACCAAGTCTGGCTGTATATCAGCAAGGACATAATGCAAGGTGAAGTTAAAAATCTAAAACCTATCAGGTATGGACCCTTCAGGATACTTGAGAAAATTGGTAAAAATGCCTTCTGCCTTGATCTATCAGCTTACATGCACATCTACTCAGTCGTGAACGCAGACTGCTTGAGGTTGTTTGAGCTTTCAATGATTGAGGACCCTGAAGAGCAGAGTCAATTACCTTCTGTTGATGACCTGCTACCTGAATATCTTAATGAGTTGCAGGAAGACACACTGCTGGACAGGAAGGTGAGGACGACACGCAGTGGACAGGTGGAATACCTCAGGATTGGGCTTAAAGGTTTGAAGCCAAGCAGTGTGAAGTGGATTGAGATTGGACAAGTGAGACAATAGTTTCCTCACTTAGTCGATGCTTGAAGAAAAACCAACTTTTAGTGGTCCAAAAGCTTTTTCAGTAGGGAGGCCGTGATCCAAATGGGATCCACAAAAGACTGTCAAGAACTTTGACTGTATCAAGTTGAACAAATCTTTAATGAAATCCAAAACAATGTCAAAAATGCCCTGAACCAATGGCCATGGCAGCTGGTGCGGAACGACGAGGACCTCGGTCAAAGCACGCTAACAGAGGCCCATGGAGACACCGCAGGAGGTCAAAATAGCCCCTGGGAGCCTCGAATAAGGAAAAGGAGGCGATTTTGATGCGCGATTACCACTCTTCACTAGGTGAACAGGGCCGAAATGGGGGAGCTTTAAGCATTCGGTCACGTTGGGAGCCAGAGGACCACAGGCGATAAAAGGTAAAAAAATGCTAATGTACAATGGTGGGACCCATGGCCTGGAAACCGGCGGTTTGATCAAGACACCCTTGAACAGTAAGAGGTTTTGGAGAAAGTAGAGCGATCACAATCAACAATCGACGCATGGCAATGGAGGTGAGAGAAAAACCGTTGTGATCGCGCATTAACGGTTGAGCAAGTGAACCGCGCTCGATGTGCGTATGACATTGGATTTGGAGGAGCCCAGATCGGATGACTGAGATTGCGCCCTAGAAAGAAGTGGAATCGACAGGGAAATAGGCTGCGATTTAAAAGGGATTTGGAATCCGTTGACCGCCATGGTGGAGAAAGAGAATATTCGCGACATAACTGGAGGAACGAGCGAACGAAGCATGCTGGCAGCAGTTAGATGGAGACACGTGGCACTCCCTGAGCATTCATGCTGACGCCGAACAGGGAACTCCAAGCACAGCTGCAGGAGGAGAATCGGTGCAGGCGGGAGAGGAACCGAACAGGCATAGGATCAACTTGTTAAAGCCATGAACAGAGACAGTTGAAAGAGAGAGGAGGATTTGGAGAAGAATCCAAGCGACCAAGAGAGATAGTGAAAAATGAACCTTGAGAGGAGGACTGAACACAGAGAGCAGTAAAGCTGAGCAGAAGAGACAGAGGGCTGAGCTGACCATAGGCAACATCGAGCGCCAGAGAGCTTGAAGATTCAAGCCTTCCCATAGAGGAATCTATCTGGATTGAGCATCACATTTGGCTCTTTCCATTGTAGACCAAAGGTCACAAAGATTGTAGGAAGAAAAAGAGTCTGTGAACTCTGAGTGGCTTGGGGAATCCAAGAACCACCCTGCCAAGCAAAATCTACTGCCAGGAGAACTCATATTGAGTCCCTACATTATAAATTCTTTGTTGTAAGACACAATAAAACTAGGCCACCACTGAAGCTGGACCAGAGACGTAGCCCTAGAGAATAGGGTGAACTCCTTATTAAAAATTGTTTGTGTCTAGTATTGCTTACTGTATTTCTCTGTTGTCTTTCCATTTAAAATGTCTGTGTCTTGGCAATCTGATCGATCCGTTGTTTCAATAACATAAAACACACACCAACACATGAGTCTGTAATACCTTTTGTTTAATAAATCTTCAATTGAGGTCACTCATAGGGTGATTATCAGATCATGGGCTTCCCTACAACGGATCGCTTTTTATCGACATCAACTCATTATCTAGGAAGTTGATCTGGAAATCGTCAGTACCTTGAAATTTGAATGCCCTAATGGCAGGTTTCTCACCTTCGACAATAGGTTGCATTATTGACCTTCGATCAAAGGATTCTATGACATGTTCGACTTCGACTCATTTATTCACATCACATTTCATGGATTGTACTGAGTACTTTGAGAGTCATTGACATTACTAGTGGTTTCTCTCAAACTTGTTAACATTTCACATCATTGATTGGTAATCAAGTGGTTTATACCATGTTTGGCTTCAACACATTCATTCACATGGATAGAATCGTACTAGTTCGGGAAGCAGAAATCAAGACCCTGGATCTAGTTTCTACCATCTAGGTTGCGATGAATTTTGTTATTCATTATATAATGGACTATTTATAAATAGATGGATGCGCCCATACTGTGTCTACATATGTCTATACTCATGATGTATTACAAAATCATTCTTGTATAAGAATAGTTTAATCAGTTTTCTAGTCAGTTTTGATCTAAGTATGGGAATGCCTACCTCAGCGATGATATGTATACATATATATATTTTGCTTTGAATGTTTTCATAGGTTTCGACTGGGGTGTCCACAGGATGATCCTTGAAATGATAAAGTACTTCACTCTTCATAAATGATAGACTCTATCTTCATCTATTACAGACATCGCACTTTAGGGGGCAATCTGTTGCACCAAAAATTGTCACCTTGACATTCTGCAATCTGTGTGAGTCCATTATCACTCATAGTTTCCTCCTTTACAAGTCTTGAGCCTTAGTTCCTCATATCAAGCCTTGAAAATAAGAGAAAGCCCTCAAAAGTCTCTAAAACTATGGTTCCACACTTTCTCTTTGCATTACCTGAGGTCTCACACCTAATGGTCATGTCTCTTGCGCACTTGACCGCTCTGTCTCTGTGTTATGGGTGTGGACCCATGTAAAAGTTAAAAATGTGTGAATACATTCAAAAAACTCAATTTCAATCATTTCTAGAAGCTTCTGGAAGGAATCTTGAGGTGGCAAGTTCTCTCTCTTAAGGTTCATGCATCCCATACCTTAAGGAGCTAACCCCTTGATGTGAGGAGCTTATCCCTTTGAAGGAGGATTCTATCCCTTTATAGGTGGACCTGTAACCTCCTCCCCTGCACTATAAAATGAAGCATTGGGCTGGTTTCTTGGGAGGTTAGAAGTTGAATATTTTTGAGGTGAAATTCTGTTGGAACTTAGTCCTCTTAGTTGAGTTTTTATGAGGAGAGATTACATACCTCTATGATCTCATTTGGAAGAGTGCAAGGCTTGTTAAAGTAAAGGAAATTCCTGTTTCGGACCCCAGGAAGAGCTTGTTCAACATCAAGGCTGAAAAGTTTGTAAGGTTCTTCTAATTCAAAGTTAATACAAATAAGTTTGTTTTTCTCAATAAGCTGTTGGTTCATGGTTTATTTTATGGATTCCTTGATCACCATAATAGACATGATTTATGATATTTGCTATGCAAGTGTTATTTAATTTTTGCTTGTTTGTGATTGTAGGTCCTCAAAGGTAACTCTTTTGAATGATTGAAGGATGGCTACTACGAATAAGCGTTGGATCAAAGGTAGGGTCTTAACACCTCTATAATATTTATTTATAAATCGCATATGTCTAGAGAAAGATAGATTTGTTTGTCTGTTTGTTGCTAGACTATCTTCTGATACTAGGGAGATCGGTCTTGTCCACAAGATCAATTTATCCGGCCAACAAATTGGCAACTCCACTCGGGAAGGTTTTTAATTTTTGGTTTTCCTTTGTTTTGACTTGAGAAACTTGTTTTCATTTCTGGATTTTGATTGATGTATGATGGCTTGGGTAGTTTTTAGAATCTGGATTGTTGTTTCTTTTTTTTTTTAAGTTTTCAGGGGATCGCACTTTCTCTTTACAGAAAGTGTGGGCATCTCCACATTTTCCCTTTAGTAAACAGAGTGGGACCGCACCTATTTCTTCTTGAAGCCTACGAACCCGGTAAAATGTTTTGAAAAACCTAAAATATTTTGTTCCAGTTAAGTTTAGGTTTCAATTAGGGTTTTTATTGTCTACCCAGATTTGCATTTTTCCTGTCAAAAATCCATTCGAATGAATGTGTCGAAGTTGAACATGATAGAAACCACTTGATTACAAGTCAATGATGTGAACTGTTAACAAGTGTGAGAGAAACCACTAGTAATGTCAATGGCTCTCAAAGTACTCAATATAATCCATGAAATGTGAATAAATGAGTCAAAGTCGAACATGTCATAGAATCCTTTGATCGAAGGTCAATGATGCAACCTATTGTCAAAGGCGAGAAACCTACCATTAGGGCATGCATATTTCAAGGTACTGATGATTTCTAAATCAACTTCCTAAATAATGAGCTGAGGTCGATAGAAAACAGTCCATCGTAGGGAAGCAGAAATCAAGACCCTGGATCTAGTTTCTACCATCTGGGTTGCGAGGAATTTTGTTATTCATTATACAGTGGCCTATTCATAAATAGATGGTTGCGCCGATACTATGTCTACATATGTCTATACTCATGATTTATTACAAAATCATTCCTGTATGAGAATACTTTAGTCAGCTTTCTAGCTAGTTTTGATCTGAGTATGGGAATTCCTACCTCAACGATGATATGTCTACATATATATATATATTTTACATTGAATGTTTTTATAGGTTCCAATTGGGGTGTCCACAGGATGATCCTTGAAATGATAAAGTACTTCACTCTTCATAAATGATAGACTCTATCTTCATCTATTACAGAATTCGCACTTTAGGGGGCAATCTGTTGCACTAAAAATTGTCACCTTGACATTCTATAATCTGTGTGAGTCCATTACCACTCATACCTTCCTCCTTTGCAAGTCTTGAACCTCAGTTCCTCATATCAAGCCTTGAAAATAAGAGAAAGCCCTCAAAAGTCTCTAAAACTCTGGTTCCACACTTTCTCTTTGCATTACCTGCGGTCCCCCACCTAATGGTCATGTCTCCTACGCACCTGACCACTATGTTTATGTGTTATGGGTGTGGACCCCTGTAAAAGTTAAAAAGGTGCGAGGACATTCTAAAAACTCACTTTCATTCATTTGTAGAAGCTTCTGGAAGGAATCTTGAGGTGGCAAGTTCGCTCTCTTAAGGTTCATGCATCCCATACCTTAAGGAGCTAACCCCTTGATGTGAGGATCTTATCGCTTTGAAGGAGGATTCTATCCCTTCATAGGTGGACCTATAATCTCCTCCCCTGCACTATAAAATGGAGCATTGGACTGGTTACTTGGGAAGTTAGAAGCTGAATATTTTTGACGTGAAATGCTGTTGGAACATAGTCTTCTTAGTTGAGTTTTTATGAGGAGAGATTACATACCTCTATGATCTCATTTGGAAGAGTGCAAGGATTGTCAAAGTAAAGGAAATTCTTGTTTCAGACCCCAGGAAGAGCTTGTTCAACATCGAGGCTAAAAAGGTTGTAAGGTTCTTCTACTTCAAAGTTAATACAAATAAGTTTGTTTTCCTCAATAAGCCGTTGATTCATGGTTTATTTTATAGATTCCTTGATCACCATAATAGACATGATTTCTGATGTTTGCTATGCAGGTGCTCCTTAATGTTTGTTTGTTTGTGATTGCAGGTCCTCAAAGGTAACTCTTTTGAATGATTGAAGGATGGCTACTATGAACAAGCGTTGGATCTAAGGTAGGGTCTTAACACCTCTATATTATTTATTTATAAATTGCATATGTCTAGAGAAAGATAGATTTGTTTGTCTATTTGTTGCTATATTATCTTTTGATACTAGGGAGATCAGTCTTGTCCACAAGATCAATTTATCCAGCCAACGTAGCCTCTGTACCAATGTTCACTTGTTTTGTTTTCACCGACACGGTTATATCAAGGTTCTCAATTTGCAGCGCTTGAACCTCGCTATGGCCTTCTGTTTATGGAATGTTAATCTTCCACAGATCCTCATCCTCCTCTTCAACAGTTACATTATAACATTCCAGCGCATGACTCAGCTAAGTAGCCCATTCAGGCTGAATCAGGTCTAAAGGATCCTGCGGTATCCTAAATATGGTTTCTTTCACCTTGTGTACCACTTCATCAATACTGTTAAATCCATCCTCAAAACTGAATGTCATCATGAATCCTTCACATAGGATATCCCATTCACCTGTCCCATGGTGGAGCTCTATTTCTATATACCAATTCATTGGGATAACATCCAGGGTATAACAAAATAGGTGCACCCACTCGGGTTGGGGCTTTTCTGCATAAGCCTGCCTCCATTTTTCTAGATGCGTACATGGATGATTCTGCCCATCATACTTTTCTATTAGACACATCTTAGGCTTCCTAAATTGTGTTCTCATCATCTTCCCACATTCACGCCAATCATCAAAACTTCCCTTATGCATACCCCACCATCTTGCGGGCATAGCACGCAGTGCCCAACCCAAGGCTTCCAAGCACTGCTTTTCTGGTACCTCCCCTTCAAATGCATACAAAACGATATCTACCTCAGTTAGACCATCATAGGTAGGTAGGTTTCTTTCCTCTATTGACACACAGCACAGCGACCAATTCATCATGTTGCAATTCAACGTAGTTACTTCAAGTAATCAATTCTACCAACATTCTATTTCTTCGTCGGAGTCCAAAGTGTAGGAACCCTCGCGATCCCACGTGATCCATCCATCTGTGGTGGGATTCACCCAACCTTGGTTTCCCATTGTTTCTTATAGATAAAGTCCAGGTTGTCATCACTCTCATAGTCGCAAACTGGTTCTGTATAGCGTGATCCTTCAGTAGGATCTAGGGGTATTATTAAGCGCAGTGATTTCTTCTCAAAAATCATTTTTCACTTCTTTAGGTTGATTACCCCGTTCATATTAGTATCCTAGTCAATTCCTAGGAGCACAGGGTAGGGATTGTTTTCATCTACTATCTCTATTACTTCAAACTCAGCCAGCACACTTGCTCCCTTAATATCCACGATCACCCCTCCAACTGCCCCATGGGGATGATTTTCTATTGATTTGCCATCCTTAGCTGAATTAGAGACCATTGTAGCGTAGGTCTCCCCATTTTCTCGCAAGTTTGCTTTGGTAGGACATTCGCATCTAACCCCAGGTCCAAAATGACTTGATCCATCTCATACTCTCCTATTTGTGTGATCAGTCTCATATCCCACCCCATCCTTGTTTTGTGCTTGCCTTACTCACATGTAGTAACTTCATACATGTTTACAAGAAAGTTGTGAGCATAGAGGGATCCATTTTCGGCTTAGGTTGATCCTTGCTTCCTAAGGTGGAGGCCTCAACGAAGCTCTTTTTAGCTGCCATGAAGGCTTCACAAGTGCGCTCCAAATCGAACTCATCCTCTTTCGCCAGGGCTTTGCGAACCCATGTATTGTCTTCTGGTTGTTTTCCTTTTTCATCTCTCATTTCGATTCCACTTCTGAGTACTATATTTATGTTTGGATCTTCCTCGCGTGGCTCAGATCTCATCATCTACAGGTTCTGAGTCAGCGGAGGTGGTAGCGGTCCTTTGTCACATATCCTAGCTATCAGCGTAGAACAATCTTCTGTTTCATGATCAAACAACGCAAAATACTTGCAAAATGGACGTGTTGGATTAGTGCAATCACGAGCATGGTGTCTTGGTCCTCCACAATTGTAGAAAATCAATTGTCCTCGACCACTACCAAGTCCTCCTCCACCTCGGCCTCGTCTACCCTATCCCTGTATACTCATCAAGGGGCTTCGTTTCATCCTGAACCCAATAAGTGGGAGCTCTATCCATCATTAATTCATATCTCCTATAAGTATGCTCACCATGTCCTAACTACCTATAAAATTTTCAGAACAATTGTTGCGGTGCTTGCACATACTTTTGTAGCAGGTGACAGTTATATGTGGCATGCTTTCCAGCTAACTGAAAGATAGCGCACCATAAGGTAGGCCTTGCGCTAGGTCCCGCTTGAGCTTCTAGTCTTAAAGGCATCAGTCCTCCTTCTGCAAGCTAATTTTCAAATACTAAGCAATGGTCTTTGTCATGACCCTGACTCTTGCATTTCAAGCACCATACCTCCTCGCATACCTCTCGCTAAACTGTCCTATCCTGCTTCAGACTTTACATCTCAAGGCACAAATTCTTCAGCTGCGCATGAATCTATTGAACTTCTATATTAGTATCTTGCATCGGAGTCTCATGTAGTATCATGGCAATATCCAAGGCCTCTACCTCAGTTGTTATCTTCTGTTGCGACAATGCACTCCTTAAGTGTGGTAGTAGTGAAGCCACAAACCATTCACGATGTTGTCCATCTGTCAAATTCATGTTCGCTTCGCAGATTGTACATTTCAGCCTCTCATCTAGTTCCCAAGGTGTCTCGCCTAGTTGCATTGCAATTTCCTTGAATCCCACAATCGACTGTGCCTCAGATTTACGCCTTCTAAATTCCGCTACTCTAACATTCAAGTTATCGTTAGAGTACTTAATATATTAGGTTAGCGCATGATCTTGCATAGCACTAACCAGTGTTGCGTTCTTTATATGTTCATCTGTAACACCCTGAGATTCCCATACAGCCCTCACAATGAGCCAGAATTGGTTTGGATCCTCATTTCCCAATCCTTTGAACAAAGGCAACTTCACTGTGCTTGCCATACTGAACCGCAGTGGAGGTGGAGGTGGTATGAGTGAAGTTGGAGGTAATGGTGGTGAAGTCGGAGGTGGTGTGGGCAGAGGTGGTTTTCGTGAGAATCCTTATCTTATTAACTAGATAGCACTTCACAAAGAAACCTTCGTTATCCCTTCTTCGTCTCTTCACAGAGCTGAAATCAAGGGACTATACTCTGGGCCTTGTTTTCCTTTGTTCCTATAATTTTTTCCTCTTTTCGTAGTGCCAAACATCAAGGTAGCTGCATAACCAATTTTTTGCACAACAACATTTTAATCCATGTATTCAAATATTTTACATATCTACCTCACGGTCCTTTGAAGAAGCATCACTCTACCTCGCTATAGCTGACTAAGGTGTCGACCGCGAATTCAGTCCCAAATCCTCCTATGACACGATCGAGCCAATGATCGACAATGCAGGTGATCTTATCCTCAGATACTTCTAGCCTTCGCACTAGCTCTGGGGTCCACACAATAGGACCATCAAGTTTCCACCTTCCTTGGATATCTGCTAGCTTCGTGATCCACTCGTATAGCTCAATAGGGAAAGAGAAGAAAAGGATTTCATGGATCTCTGTATACAGGTATCAATCCAACCATTGTTCTTTTGACAGTCGCGGGTTTCTGTTCTCCTGTGCCATGAATTCGTGGATATTTCTATCCAACTAGTCTCCAATATCCTTCTTAGTTGGATTCAAGTGATACGACATCACACATCTATTATGCAGACTCTGATCCCAATAATGAAACCATTTGTTGGCTTGAGCTGGCCTTCATGCATGTGATCATGCTCTAGGTCTTGTAAGACAAACCCTCTATTCCGGATTTCAATACCTTCATGAAAGTACATGATTGACCTTCACACAGCTCTAACCTGTAGCTCAAGTACTTTCGCGCTAGTATAGTAGCATGTTGTGCAGATTCATCAATTATCCTAGGTGATTTTCTTATCTTGTCAAATACTTAAAGTTATCACTGCATAAGCAGATATTCATGATTGCATTCAAATATTCACTGTAATTACATTCATTCATGCATCATATAAGCATAATAATGGAAATTCATACACAACATATCCAAACCCATTAATAGAATGAATACACAAAAATTTCAGAATGATTCCTTTTATTAATATCTTCCAAGTATTACAGAATCTGTTCACCTTGCGCACATAGCTATAGGGGTCTTCGCACTCAGTTGCGGACTTCTACCCTAGGTCTCTGTGCACTTAGTTGCAAATCCTCTACCTACGCTATAACCCAAGACTTAGACTTCTTTCTCTAAAGCTATGACTCTCTTCCTCGTCTGATGCTATTAAATACTTAGATCTTAGCTCTTTTTATACAATCGCATGGTCCACGGACCATGGGTAGATCTCTTACAACTGACTTTACTTTACAAAACTAAGGGCAGACTACCATTTATGAAACATAATACCTTCGTGCTCCGTGAACAAATGTGGAGTCCTTACAATAATATTACAAAAACATGGGCTTTTAGCCCCAAAATTGCCCTTGGGGGATCTCGCTCCCAACATATAGTGAATGTACTTCAAACTCAACAAGATTCTGCAAATGATATAAGTGAATTGTCCATAGATAGCTTAGGCCTTGGAGGACTTCATGAAATATTTTGAAATGTAGTTTCAATAGTGTGTATGCAACAAGTATAGGAAACATCTAATTAATTTGGTTTATTGCTACTCATATACTGCCTTTATGAGGGTCGCAAGAGTAATAATGAGGCAGACAATCGTGTAAGATCCTTTCTTTAGTTTATGTCCTTCATCCTTTATGATTTACAATGAACTCTTCATTTGTTTGATAACAATTGACAAGTTAAAATGCTTTGAAATTACATAGTTAAAAGGAATTCATGTTGTCTCTTTCTTTTTCAGTTCTCAGATCATTGCAAAAACATCTCTAACAAAGGCCAAACCATACCACATCAATATTTCCCGAGAATATAATGAGAGTTCTCATATAAATTTCCCTCAGATTAAGGCTCCAATGTTCAGACAAATTGCACAGAACTGAGCTCTAAAGGTTTCTTACCAAAGATTTGTTATCCTTCTTTGGAGGAGGTGCAGTGTTTTGATGATTACTTCTTGGAGAAACAACATTTTTAACCATCTTCTGTCCTTTATTTTGATTCATATTTTAAGAGATCTTGCTATCAGTCTTCTCATTTATCTTTCTTTATAGGGTTTGGAGCTTGTGCCTTGTTGAAATATGTAACTAGGTTTGGTCTTCATAATGACATGTGTAATCATGATTTTATGTAATTAATGTAAAAATAAAAATAAAATTATTTTATGCTTGAGACATGGGTTTCATTCCCAAGGAATTTTATTTTTGTAGATCAAGCTCCCATTGTGAGATATTAATATTGGTCATTAATTCATAAAGTCAATTAAGTACTTGTCATGTATGAGAGACCCTTCTTGGGCATCTCACATATTTACTTGAGTCATTGTAAGAGTCAAAAGACCCTCCAAGACCAATTCCAAGCACTTCTAACAAGTCGGCCTTCAAATGAAGCAATGAGCCTACACCAAGATGGCATGTTAGCCTAGTATCAAGTCAATTCGGCCTACAAGCATGGGGAGGAAGCCTGTATATAGGGTACTCGACCTTGTTCAAGGAGAACTCAGACACAAGAAGTTCGATAAGAAGGACAAAAAAGAAGCCTTACATCTAAGCGAAGTAGGAAAGATCAAGTTTGAAGGAAGAGCAAAGGTATTTCATGTATGTTTTGGGTAATTTTGTTCACATGTATGAGGGAAACTAGGGTTTCCTACCCACTGCAAGTCCAAATCACAGTCATCTCAAGAGGGTTGAAACAAGGAAATAAGGAAAGCTAAATTGAAGGTAGAAGTTTCAAAGAAACCAGCCCTAGTCAAAAAAAGAAGGAGCGATTAAGTAGCCCTAATTCTATCACATGTGGGAAATTACAGTCATCTAAAGGTAGCTGAAAATTACAGAGGTAGAGGCTGAGAAATTCATACTTGAGTTACAAGGTTGAGGGGGAGGAAAGAAGGAGAAGTTGCAACAACTTCAAGCAAGGGTTGACTTGGTCTTGGAGGGGTTGTTAGTCAAGGGTCTTGGTCTTGGAATTCAACAATTGAAGATTCTATAAGAAGAAGAATTCAGTGGGTTTTCCTCTCAAGTCTTGGAGAGCTTTTTGCGCTGGGTGATAGCCATTGTGTGTCCTTTTTCTCATTGTTATTTATGATTTGATAGTTATTTGATGAAGAAGAACACATAATAATCATCAAGAAAAGAAGAACCTAATTAAGAAAGGTAAAAGTTTTCCACAAGTAGTTATCATTACTAGAGAAATCTCTTCATCTCTCTACCCTATATTCCTCAACATGCCTTCGTATCATGGAGCTTTACCTTTTTCTTTTGCCTTCATCTTTAAATGAACTATTTCTTGATCTTTCCTTTCCATATCCTGCAAATGTTCCTTTTGCCATTCCTTGAGTTTGTTGATTTCAGTAAGAGCAACATTAAGTTCCTTTTTCTTTTGACTAACTTTTGCCTCATGATTTTGAACAAATTCTTATAACCAACTTGTGAAAATTGTATCTTTCTTTTATGCTTCCTGCATTTGATGCCTTATTTTGTGGAGGTAAATCCCCTTTGCAGACATAGGCGATCCCTACTAGCCCAAATGGGGTCTAGCAACAATCAAACAACGCTAACACGCAGGTTCCTAATTGCAAATCAAAGACCGATGATGAGGGCCTACCTGGAATCCAACGCTAGTACTTGTAGAAGAGTCATCGCTCTCGTTCCTTTGCTCTGGCTGGTCACAATCCCCACGATCCTCGTGAACGGACACCTACACATGCAAAGAACGAAACAAATACAAGCATAAAATCCAATAGATGCAATTATATAGGTTCAAGCCAAACTGAACCAAATCAAGATGGAATCAGTTCATGAATAGGTTAGGAAGAACCTTCGTAAGTTTGTTTGTTAAAAACTTTGCCCAACTGGGCTAGCGCGAGTGTGACTCTGAGACAGAGCACTAGCTGGCGTGCCCTCTTTGGAGGATTTCCCCCATTGGCGCGAGTGATACATAATGAAACCGCGCCAATGGAAAAATGGCTACTTTTATGGGTATTTTGCAGAAGGTGTCTTCAGGGCATATGAAGTTCATGTCTAGGGGAATACAATGAAAGTGTTTCCAGGTCATGTCACTTCTCACAAGTCCCGGAACGAGTCCTCCAAGGTGCATGAGAAGGGGTAACATGGACGGTGACAAATTACTGTGTAACAGGAGGATATCCAGGATAACCTGGAATTGGATTTGCATTAGGAATGTTATAACCTCTGGAGAAACCAGGATTAACTGAACCAAACTAGGGTTGTTGAGGCTATTGATAGCTATAGCTAGAAGACAGTTGATACTGATAAACTGGGTTTTGTACAGTAGGACAGGATTGCTACTGTCCTTGGTATGGTTGATAAGTGAATTGCGGTTGACTTGTAGCAATCGTACTTGGACCAGCTTGTCCTGTAGGCATCTGGACTGAAGTCTGAACTGTAGGTCCTGACTGTGGCACAGAGACTTGAGGAGTTTGCATTCATGTAGGGATAGTAGAAACCAGAGCTATAGATACTCCAGAAACAGGTGTGGTAGGTTGAATATAAGTTGCAATAGTCGCAACGACAGTTTGAAGTGGAGTCTGAGGTGAGCTAGGCCTAGACTGCTGAACTAAACCAAGTGCGAGGGTTTGAACAGTAGGCTAGAAAGGTTGCTAGGTTGGACCAGGAACCAAAGGTTGTCAAGGTTGATTAGAAAACTGCACATTAGGTTGCATAATCTGTTGAGTTTGAGGTGGATTCCACACCATGTTCATTCTGGGGTATGGACTCATAACAGGCTGTGCATATGGAGGACCGTAAGCTGGTTGAACGTAGGGCTGATAATTAAGCGGTACATTTCCAGCTCCTTGTAAAAATGATTGACCAGAAGGTGGTTGGAAACCTTGGGTTGGGTACTGACTTTGAGGTTGATAACCCTGAGGCACGTACCGATTTTGGGGTTGATAAGCATCTTGAGGAGTATATTGAGTCTGGGGTTGACCTTGGGGTATGTACTGTCTTGAAGGTGTGTACTATCCTTGAGTTATGTACTATCATTGAGGTTTCGCCCCAGGCGGTAACTGACTACCTTGAGGTTGCCCCTCAGGCGGTAACTGACTACCTTGAGGTTGCCCCCCAGGCAATAACTGACTACCTTGAGGTTGAGGATTTGGAATACTACTAGACATCATAAGAATTTTCTCTGCGTTCAACGTTTTAGTTCCATTACTACTAGGTGATAACTGATCTTCAGTTAGTCAAGAAGTCACTCCTGAAAAAGTATCAGAGAGTGACTGGTACGCCGAAGGAACAAAAGGAACACCGTATAAAAATGTTTCCAGTGATTGGGAAAACATAGACGTCCGTCTTGACATGATACATGAAAGATAATAACCTCTTGGTGTAGGATGAAAATAATCACACGCAAATAAAGAAATTTTCAATAAAAGCACCTAAAGTCTCTAAAGGAATAAACAACTGAATCACATGCCTAAAAAATCTAAGAGTTCAAACCACACACAAACAGTAACTTCCCATACTAAAAATACTAGTTGGTAATGAAATCCAACTTAGTAGAAGTTTAATACAAAAAGGGCGGTTGGAACAGTTACCCCGACAACCTGCTTAATGAAACAGACTGGCACAAGTTTCTTCACAAAACCATCTTGAGTGAGTCTAGTCGACGTTTGTTCAAGGTACAGTGAGACTCGTCCTTCACCGTCACCTTAGGAAATAATCTTAAGTTTATGGACACTAAGGTTACCAACAACAACAAATACAACTGGGGGAATAGTCTATGATCCGATCTACGCACAAGGGCAGAGTAACAAAGCTCAATCCCCTTGAAGGTTCCTCGACATGATCAATCCGAGGTTTACCAACAAGTGACCCCAGGCTCCTCGACAATGGTTAATCTGAGGTTTACCGTTTATAATACGCTAAATATTCTACCTTCCTAAGGAACGACTTGATGTCTCAAGGTTCGACTGATCTCATGATGACTCCTTTAAGAGAAGCTTCCCAGAATGTATCAATTACAATTGGATTTATTTCCTACCGCAAGATGTAGCTACTTGTTTGTTTTAACTATCTTGGAGAGTTAATTACTCCCTACTCCAAGATACTAGCCTAAGCTATATTGGTGATAAGAGCCCTAGAAATAAAAAAGATTACTAGATCAATTTTAATTAAGCGTTGCTCTTATGGGTTGTTCTTTAAGTCAATAGGTATGGAAATGAAACTTTGATGGTGTGAGGACTCGACTCCAAAAACACTAAAAAGATGCACCTAAAATGATAAGCAATTCGTTTTTCTTTCAATGAAATTCTAGCTAAACAAAAAAGTTTGAGAATGCAATTCTTTAAGAAACAATTCTTTCTTTCAACATGGAAATGGAAAGAAAATCTTTTTGTCTTTTTCAATAAGAACTCAAAACCAGACTAATAATTAATGGTCACAAAAAATTATTTTCCCTTTTTAAAACTCGAAACTACAAAAAAACAATTTGCTTCAAAAGAAATCTACAAGTTCTAGAAAACACTCAAAACTACAAAAACTAATCTTGAGATCTAAAAACTTTTAAAAACCTAAATAAAAAGCTTCAATTATTTTTGAGGACATTTTACTTAGTTGTTCAGTAAATTAAGGATTCATTTTTTCAGAATTACAAATCAATCAAAAACATCCAGAAATGTTTTCTTTTGTAAAAATGAAATTCAAAACTTATAACAAAGGTTTTTCAAAGATTTGCAACGAGAAAACAAAATCTATTTCTCACAAAGGATAAATTTCACAACCAAGTCAGACTCATCAAGAAGGCGAAAAGACACCAGGGTAATCTAAGGTTTCTCAAGCTTCTAATCTTTGAGTCACTACAGAGACCAAGTGAAAACCACTCCAGGCATGCAAAACTTCTAGAAAATCATCTAAAACAAAAATACCATTGGAACTCACTCACAAGAGATCTTTGACAGGAAAAATAAGATCTGGGTAGACACTAAAAACCCTAAATGAAACCTAAAGTTAACTGGAAGAAAATATTCTAGGTTTTTCAAAAAAATGTACAGGGTCCGCAGGCCTCCAGAAGAAACAGGAGCGGTCCTGCACTGTTTACTAAAGGAAAAATGTAGAGATGCATGCATTGTCTGTAAAGAGAAAGTGCGGTCCCCTGAAAACTTTGAAAAAAACAAAAAACAATCTAGATTCTAAAAACTACCCAAGCCAACATACGCCAATCAAAAACCAGAAATGAAAACAAGTTTCTCAAGTCAAAGCAAAGGAAAACCAAAAATTAAAAACCCTCACTAGTGGATTTGCCAATTTGTTGGTCGAATAAATTAATCTTGTAGACAAGACCGATCTCCCTAGTATCAAAAGATAGTCTAGCAACAAATAGACAAATAAATCTATCTTTCTCTAGACATATGCGATTTATAAATAAATACTATAGAGGTGTTAAGACCCTACCTTATATCCAACACTTGTTCGTAGTAGCCATCCTTCAATCGTTCGAAAGAGTTACCTTTGAGGACCTACAATCACAAAGAAGAAAACATTAAATAGCACCTTAAAAGCAAATATCATAAATAATGTCTATTATGGTGATCATGGAATCCATAAAATAAACCATGAATCAACAGCTTATTGATGAAAACAAACTTATTTGTATTAACTTTGAAGTAGAAGAACCTTACAACCTTTTCATCCTTGATGTTGAAGAAGCTCTTCCTGGGGTCCAAAACAGGAATTTCCTTTACTTTGACAAGTCTTGCACTCTTCCAAATGAGATCATAGAGGTATGTAATCTCTCCTCATAAAAACTCAACTAAGAAGACTAAGTTCCAATAGCATTTCACCTCAAAAATATTTAGCTTCTAACCTCCCAAGTAACCAGTCCAATGCTTCATTTTATAGTGTAGAGGAGGAGGTTACAGGTCCACCTATGAAGGGATAGAATCCTCCTTCAAAGGGATAAGCTCCTCACATCAAGGGGTTAGCTCCTTAAGGTATGGGATGCATGAACCTTAAGAGAGCGAACTTGCCACCTCAAGATTCCTTTCAGAAGCTTCTAGAAATGACTAAAAGTGATTTTTTAGAATGTACTCGCGCCTTTTTAACTTTTACAGGGGTCCGCACACATAACACAAAGACAGAGCGGTTACGTGCGGAGGAGACATGACCATTAGGTGCGGGACCGCACATAATGCAAAGAGAAAGTGTGGAACCAGAGTTTTAGAGACTTTTGAGGGCTTTCTCTTATTTTCAAGGCTTGATATGAGGAACTGAGGCTCAAGACTTGCAGAGGAGGAAAGTATGAGTGGGAATGGACTCACACAGATTGCAAAATGTCAAGGTGACAATTTTTAGTGCAACAGGATGAACCCAAATTCATGAAGATTGGAGACTACTGGAATGACGAGTTGGTGGATAAGGTCGCTTAATTGCTCCACGAATAACAAGACTTATTCCCTACCAAGTTTATGTATATGAAAGGAGTAACCTAGGGGTGAGAAAGATCACGTTAAAGCCCGAAGCGAAGCCGATTAACCAGAGGCCTTACCGCCTCAATCCGTAGTACAAGGAGAAGGTCCTCTTAGAGCTACATGAAATGCTAGCAGTAGGCATCATTGAGCCTGTGGAAGAATCCGATTGGGTAAGCCCAATGGTGGTGCAAGAGAAGAAGTAGCAGGATGAGATAAGTATATGCGTGAATCTCAAAAAAATGAATGACACTTGTGTGCATGATCCTTTCCCGACTCCATTCACGGATGAAGTGTTGGATAATATAGGTGGCCAGGAAGCATATTGCTTCACTGATGGGTTCTCTGGTTACCACCAAATCAAAATAGCGTCGGAGGATAGGAGAAAGACAACCTTCACAACTGAGTGGGGTTGTTTTCAATACACTATGATGCCGTTTGGATTGAAGAATGCGCCTGCAATCTTTTCATGCGTGGTTGTTGAAGCATTCAAGGAATTTATTTATAACTTCCTAGAGGTATATTTTGATGACTGGACTATATTTGGGCTGGTTAGGCACCATGTTGCAGGGAGCTTGCGCTTGATGCTGGATACATGTCAAAGATACTAGATCGTGCTCAACCTCAGGAAGTGTCTATTTTGTGTTCCTTTTGGGAACCTATTGGGGCATGTGGTTTGCAGACAAGGGCTGATGGTAGACTTTGTGAAGATTGTGATGATATTGAACCTGGAAGCGCTGAGGAGTGTGAAACAGTTGCGTGCTACTTTGGGAAATACAGGATATTACAGAAAGTTTATCAAAAGCTATGCCTATATCACCGCATCGATGGAAAAATTGTTGAAGAAGGATGTCACGTTCTACTGGAACGATGATTGTAAGAAAAGCTTGGATATATTGAAAGAAAATATGGTTACTGCACCGATTCTAGTCTTCTCGGGCTGGAAGAAAGAATTTCATTACATGTTGATTAGTCATGTATAGAGATGGGGGCAGTACTAATATAGGATGGAGAAGAAGTCTTGGACCATTTGATCGCATTCACAAGCCGCAGATTATCCCAATCAGAGAAGAACTACTCCACCACTGAATGCGAGGGGCTAGCTATGGTGTATGCGTTCCAGAAGTATCGACACTACTTGCTAGGAGGCCATTTTAAGATGTATACGGATCACTCCGCGCTTAAATACCTGGTGAATAAGCCTGTGTTGGGGGGGCGAATCAGCAGATGACACTTATTGTTCCAAGAGTATGATTTTGAAATTGTTGTAAAGCTTGGACGATTTAATGTAGGACCAGACCATTTGTTACGCATCGAAATAGGGGAGGTGTTCTAGACATATTTGGGCACTGCAACCCCAATCATATATGTGAATAAACCTAGGGCTTCTGAGTCCCTAAAAGTGTTGCTTCACACCCTAAAGGAACAAGGTCAGTTGATTACATAATCTCCCAGAAGTTCTCCATGAAAAACTGCTCAGAACTGGTCAAAACTGGACCATACAGACAACTCAATGCTAAGGGTGTGATGCATCTCACCTTCCACATGAAAAAAATGAGATGCATACTAAAAATCCCTTCTGTAGGGTGCGATGGGTGAGAGTATACAAATGGCAGAGATAGTTTGCAAGGTGGATGATCATGGAATCTTTTAGAAACTTCTCCTATGACACTTTCCTCTCTGAATTTGCTTAGGGATGAGTAAGAGATCATGAATCTCCAAGTGGAACCAAGAACTATCAGAGGGAGGACACTAATCAAAATCCCAGAAGCTAACTCACCCCCATGCAAACATCTATATATGGATCCATCATCCCAGAGATCCAGAGGTTGGGGGGCTGGAATTTTGTATCTTGTAAGGAAGTGTTGTTAGTTTCTTGGTGGAACATCATGGTGTTGGGTGATCTAAGCTTTTCATGAGGTGAAGAAGGGCTTTTATGTTGGGAGGATGACACTGGGTCAGATCAATGGGTTGTAATCCTCTCTTCTACTCTTTCTATCAATAAAGCTATTTAAGTTTTCCTCCACATTCTTGTACGTTTGATGATATATGCATTTGTGTGGTCAATATATATCTGGTCCTATATTGTTTATGATTGTAGATATCTATACTTTGAAGGTATTATGTTGCTTTGAATTTACAGGTGCTCTTTGAAATAGGGTAAGTAAGGAAGGAGCAGCAAAGATTTGTCAAAGGGGAGAAGAAACAAGTAAGGAGGCAAGCAAAGACTAAGGTTGGTATTCTCTGCTTCTCTCCCATCTGCTTCTCATAAAGGAAAACGAAATTAACTTTAGTTTGTTTATTTATAAGATACCTACCCGTCTTAGTGGGACTAGCAGCTTTGAATGGACACTATACTTCCCGATAACAAAATGGCGATCCAGGTGAATATTCGTTGAATCATGTGATGACATTCCATTTGTGGTGTTCATCCAACACAGTGAATGATGATTCGATTAGGCTTTGCCTTTTTTAATGAACATTAACAGGTTCGACAGCTAAATGGTATATAGAATTGCATAGAGCTTCGTTTGATAACTTCAGCACCCTTGCCACCACCTTTTTAACCCTTTTTCAGTTACCAATAAGGTATGAAACTGGAATGGAGCTTCTTACCAATTTTAAGCAGATGACAACCACTCACATATCTGATCATATTCATGAGTGGCGACGTCGTCATCGAATGGTAAAAACATATGTTGTTGATCAGTTGCTAGTTGAATGGTTTATTAAGTCATTGTTACCTTCTATTACAGAAGATGTGGCTAAGGGGGGAGTTTTCACTAAAGAGAAAGTCATTGCTCATGCACAATATCTAGACTTGATCTATACTCAGTCTGGCACGCTCTATGACAAAATTCTTGATGCTCCTAGACCAGAGTTTTCCATTCCTCCTCCTCCTAAATCAAATAAAGACTCTCATGACGGTGATGGCGTGATAGGTACAACAAGCACAAAAACCGCAAAGCCTACATCTAAGAAAGCTCGTACGGTTTCTAGTCAAAATGCAAATGAAGAACCTCTCGCCTCAGAGGTCAATGTCGTGTCGACTGACAAGGGAAAAAATCTAAAGCAACCAGGGGGCAAGAAGAAAGGGAAAAATAATAAGAAGAAACAGGAAAATTCACCTCCTAAAAAATCTTCTGAAAACCCTACCAGGCAAAAGAAACATCGCTATCCATGTTACATATGTGACGATTAGCATTTCATGAAAGTTTTTCCACATAAAGCTAAGGTTATGAAATTTTTAAAAACTTCAAATACCCCAATGATGTTGACTAATCCGTTTCTGAGCCCAGAAATAAACCTCGTTGCTAGTGATCGTGCTTCCCCATCCCAAGCGCTTATGTTATCCATCTAAAAACACCAAAATGATGCTTTGATATCAACAAGGAATAAATATTATGGAAATCCACAGTCATCGAACGGAAAGGCTACAGATCAACCCGGTAGTTCGACAACAACTTCACTAGAAGTTGTTCCACCAATCATTCCTGAATTAATAATAAAACCGACTAAGGGAGTAGTACATAAATTGACGTTTAATCCTTGTGCTCGAGCAGCACAGAATTATAGTATAGTGGAGGATTTGGCCCAATCGCCATCTGCTCTGTCGACACTTGAAGTACTATAGAATTGCCCTTCCAAAAACAAGGCTTTGTTATCAGCGATAGGTGGGATTGATCCAGCGGATTCCGATCTAGTGGCCTTTAATCATAAAGGATACGAACATCAATTACCGGCCCAGCTCCCTTTCCTCATAAAAAGCCCTCAATAAAACTGTTCATCAAACAATCATTGATGAGGGGACATCTACCTGTATTATGTCAATGAGTTTCTGGAAAACTTTAGGCTCTCCACCCTTGTCACGATCATCAACAACATTAAAAACATTCAATGGAAGAAAATACACGCCGTATGGGATATTAAGTAAGTTGCAAGTTGAACTGGGGGGAAAAACAGTAGAAATTGACGTCAAAGTTATCAATGGAAACCTCGATTACAATATCCTGCTGGGAACGCCCTGGATTTATGCTATGGCTACTGTTGTGTCAACTTACTTTAGAAAGATTGCATTTCCCTTTCAAGGAGGAATCACAATCGTTGATCAAAAAACCTTTCTCCCCAACAGTTCTCAAGTTACCGGAAGCATTCCATTGATCCATGGAAGCTCTCAATCACTTCAAAATATCGGAGTAGGTCTCCTAAAAGACCCTTCCTTAATGGGGATTTTTGCTTTTCCGCCTCCAAGTAATCTGGCAGAAGTGTCCACAGTTGAAACCTGTCACATGATATCTTCTACATCAACAAATATGAAGAATAACTTTCAACATTTTGATAGTGTGGATCATCGCAAGGTATTGCCTCCAAGCCCTACCATAGCTACATCATCTGACGATCAATTCAGTGATGTTGTACATTATGTACTGGGGGCATTGGAACCAGATCTTTCTTTCATGACCCCTTATGAGTTGTGATCAAAGGTCGCCATGAGGATAGTTCTTCTACTGTGTCAACCTCATTAAAAAATGAAACAACTCCCTTTCCAAGTTGAATCTTTCAAAAATCTCGAAAGTGAACCTTCATTCCATCCACCTCGTTGAATGCAATGAAGCTTGGGGGGCATGCACCTCGATTTACGTCATTATGTTGGGGGCATGCGAACTTATAACAAGCATATTTTTTCATTTAAAGCTTGTGTAAACATGAAACCGAATCTGAGCATATGTTGTCGCGTGGTTCAAACTCATTAAAAACTGAACCAGGCCGTGAGCAGTTTTACGCAAAGTTCAAGCTCGTTAAAAATTAAACCTAGCAATGAGCATATGTTCCACCAGAGTTTAAGCTTATTAAAAAATGAACCCACCTCCGGTAAATAACCATTGCGAACGCAATATCACTAGCTTTTGAGCCTTGGTCGTGTTCTTACCATAACCTCCACTCTGTTTTAGCCGATCATATGCCTCCATTTGATTGTTTACCCTTTTTGAGGAACAACTGCGACGAGTGATTCTGTTAGCCATCTTCTTTACACTGTCGTAATTGGAAAATTCCAAACCTTACCTGGAACTAGCTGCTTACCGAAAATATCACTCGTTCCTCAAAAAACAAGTCTCCTTTAAGCTCTTTTCATCTGACTCATAAAATATGAAAACATTTCTGAGCAATTGGCCTCTCCAACTCGTTAAATCTATCAGAAGTGTTATCCCTCCTCTAGATTTCAATATTTTTGGACTTGAGGGATCATTACACAAAAAGATCGAGTGCTTGTCTTGTTCGGCTCATTAAAACTATCGAATTTATCCCTTTCATATTATTTTATACTTTTTCGGACTTAATGGAATATATGACAAAAAATGATTACTGGAGTTTCCTTTCCATCCCTTTCCAGACTCTCTAAAATTGAAAAAGGACCAAGTTATCTTTGTCGTTAAACTCGTTAAAACCAATAGAGACAAACTTGTCCATGCAGACAAGAATGAGTTTCACTGTCGCTAGGCTTGTTAAAACATAGCGACAGGTTTGCCCAAAGCGAAAATTATAGAACAAGCATATGTTATCCTCCTCAAGCTTGACAAAAATAAAGAGGTATTGGTCAGCAATGACTGGGGAAAAATTGGGAAGAAAACTTGAAGAAACTTTATTAGTAGCATGTCGCTCTTGAACATGACACTTTCACTCCATCACCATGATTGAGTCGGGTTGGGTTATTCCGTTCACCGGTCATATTACCATTGGTCCACTATACCATCCATTTTTGGGGTTAATGCTACCAATCCATTTCAGTGTCGCTAATATGTTCAAGGGAAGTCACTCAGAGAATTCACCAATGCAGCTTGTGTCTCATCTGCTACAATACCTTCACGCTTCATTATTTCATGAGGGCCACACTGAACCCTGTATCATCATATCATTTTCACCTCCATAAAATCATTTTCTCCGTTCCGTGTCGTAGATGTGGGATTCATTAAGGCCCTCCTACAATGGGACACTTCTTGTCAATGACAGCTCATTATCCAAGAAGTCGACCTAGGAACAACCCTTTAATTACTTTGAAGCTTGCATGCCTTAAGGGCAAGTTTCTCACTTCCAGCGACATGTTTACATCAATGGCCTTCGACCGAAAGATTTTGCATGGTGTTCGACATCAAGTCCCATTTTCACACCACATGAATTGTACTATCATACCTTGAGGGTCATCATCATTATCGGTGATTCCTCTCGCACCTATTAACAACTTCCATAATTGGCTGGTAATTAGGCGATGTCTTTCCATGTTCGACTCCAGAGCATATTTTCACATGGATCGACTTGTACTTCGGGCGAAGATTGAACGAGTTTGAAGACCCCGGATCTAGTTTTATCCATCCGGGCTGCGATATATTCAGGAAAATAAAGACATCAAATGTACATCATTGCTGCACAAATGATCATCGAAATCAAAGGATGATGGCTCTCTCAGAATCATCAATTTGCCACACAGATGGTTGTCTGTCCTATGTACATGAAAATGAATTTATAAAGTTGAGCATGGGAATGCCCGCCTCAGCTAGATCATCAAAATATTACAAAGATAATGTATTGTATTGTAGCTTATTACACGTCGCCTTCCAGTTCGAAAAAACCTCGGATCCTCATGATAAAGCATTTCACCTGGCATCAAAAGATTTATGACCTCATGCTTTAGGGGGGCAACTGTTATAGACATATTTGGGCACTGCAACCCCAATCATATATGTCCATAAACCAAGGGCTTCTGAGTCCCTAAAAGTGTTGTTTCACACCCTAAAGGAGCAAGGTCAACTCATTACATCATCTCCCAGAAGTTCTCCATGAAAAACTACTCAGAACTAGTCAAAACTAGACCATACAGATAGCTCAGTGCTAAGGGTGCGATGCATCTCACATGCCACATGCAAAAAGTGTGATGCGCACTGAAAATCCCTTTTGTAGGGTGCGATGGGTGAGAGTAGACAAATGGCAGAGAAAGTTTGCAAGGTGGATGATCATGGAATCTTCCAGAAACTTCTCCTGTGACACTTGCCTCTCTGAATTCGCCCAGGGATGAGTAAGAGATCATGAATCTCCAAGTGGAACCAAGAACTATTAGAGAGAGGGTACTAATCAAAATCCCAGAAGCTGACTCACCCCCTGCAAACATCTATATATGGATCCTTCATCCCAGAGATCCAGAGGTTGGGGGGCTAGAATTTTGTATCTTGTAAGGAAGTGTTGTTAGTTTCTTGGTGCAACATCATAGTGTTGGGTGATCTAAGCTTTTCATGACGTGAAGAAGGGATTTTATGCTGGGAGGATGATGCTAGGTCAGATCAATGGGTTGTAATCCTCACTTCTACTCTTTCTATCAATAAAGCTATTTAAGTTTTCCTCCACATTCTTGTATGTTTGATGATATATGCATTTGTGTGGTCAATATATATCTAGTCCTATATTGTTATGATTGTAGATCTCTGTACTTTGAAGGTATTATGCTGCTTTGACTTTACAGGTGCTCTTTGAAACAGGGTAAGCAAGGAAGGAGCAGCAAAGGTCTATCAAAGGGGAGAAGAAACAAGCAAGGAGCCAAGCTAAGACTGAGGTTGGTATTCTCTACTTCTCTCCCATCTACTTCTCATAAAGGAAAACGAAAGTAACTTTAGTTTGTTTGTTTCTAAGATAGCTACCCATCTTAGTGGGACTAGCAGCTCTGAATGGACACTATATTTCCCGATAACAGGAGGAACCTACTAACTTGGTAGAAGGATTGCCTGACTACAACTATTTGCGGTACGTGTCATGGATGTCCATTTCAAGGATATAATAGACTTCCTAACAATAGGAATTGCACGAGAAGGATACTCTATTGGGCACGGGATCCACCAAGGGTAATTTTGGGGCTTCGAGTCCAGATTTTGGTCCAATTTTGTAATTTCAATGTAAAGTCTCTACATTGTATGGTCGCGGAGCACGTAGTTGTTAAAGAGTCATAAGGTTGTCCGCCCTTATTTTGATAATGTAATGTCGGCTGTAGAAGATCTAAAGTGTAAGTTTAAGTTTTGGATCGTAGCATTGGTAGAGGCTCTGTAGCTGAGTGCGCAGAGGCCTAGTAGTCTGCAGCTGAGTGCGCAGACCCCTGCAGCTGAGTGCACAAGGCGAGTTGCTTCTATAACCGTTGGGAATCATTAATAATGAGATGTTTTCTATCATTCTGTGTATTTATTTCCTATTTATGCGTCTGTTATATTGGGTATGAATTTCAATTCTAATGTTTATATGATGTGTGAATGTGTATAAATATATTGGTTAAGTGAACGCAAGTAAGAACATCTATTTACGTGAAGCTAACTAAGATCTGTTAATAAGATATGTAAGATACTTAACCTAGTTTGAGAGACGACACAAATCACTTCTCTAGTAGTGCGAAAGGACTGTAGCCCCTGGTTAGGGTTGTGCGAAAGTCGATTGTAACACTTCATGAAGGTACTGAAGGGTAGAGAAGAGAGCGAAACCACCTACGCGAAGGCAGGTATAGTTTGAATAAAATCGACATCTCAACCATCTCAATGGTGCAAAAACTTGGTTCCAGCATCCCCCCATACTGCTTCGGGTGAGACTTCAGTCCACGCTCCACGGGCTAATACCAAAAGGGCCAGTAGTGTAGGGATTTGTTTGGCTAACTAACATTGAACTTGGGTTAGGCCCCCACAAGCCAATAAATGGTTCCATTGCCGGGACCGAAATCTGCAAAAGCAATGTGTGAAGTCGTATAATTGGAATCCAACTAAGAAAGAAATTGAAGGTTGGTTGAACAAAATAATTCATGAGTTCACGACACATGAAAACAGAAACCCACGATTGTCAAAAGAATAGTGGTTATATAGCTATCTATATATGGAGATCCATAAAATATTTTTCGTGTCCTTCCCTACTGAGCTATATGAGTGGATCATGCAGCTAGTAGATAGCCAACGAAGGTGGAAACTTGTTAGTCCTATTGTGTGTACCGCAGAGCTAGTGCGAATATTGGAAGCATCGGAGGATAAGATAGTGCACATCGTCAATCATTTGCTCGATCACATTATAGGAGAATTTGTTACTGAGTTCGCGGTTGACACCTCAGTTAGCTATAATGAGGCAGAGTGACGCTTTCTCAAACGACCGCGAGGTAAGTACGTAAAGTCTTTGAATACTTGGATTAAAATGTTGTTGTGCGAAAACCGGGTTATGTAGTTACCTTGATGTTTAGGGCTATGCGAAGCGGAAAGGTTTACAGGAACAAAGGAAATAAGGGTCCAAAAATAGTGCCTTGATTTCACCTTCGCGAGGGGATAAGGAAGTGCTCACGAAAGTATCTCCATGAAGTGCTATTCATCTGATTAGGCAAAGAATTCTACAAATCCCACGTACAACCACACCACCACTGGCTTCACTGCCATCACCACCATCTTCATCCATACCACCTCCACTGCCACCGCGATTCAGTATGGCGAACAGATTGAAGTTGCCTTTGTTCAAAGGCTTGGGAAATGAGGATCCAGACCAATACTGGTTCGTAGTGAAGGCTGTATGGTAAGCTCAAGGTGTTACAAATGACCATATAAAGAAAGCAACATTGGTTAGCACCTTGCAGGATCCCGCGATGACCTGGTATATTAAGTACTCCAACGATAACCCAAATGCGAGAGTGGTAGACATCGAAGCAACACTGAATAGGGAATTTAGCAGGCCTAAATATGAAGCACAGTTGGTTATTAGATTCGAATAAATCACGATGCTACCAGATGAGACACCTTGGGAACTAGATCAGAGGCTAAAATGTACGATTCATGAAGCAAACATGAATCTGATGTAATGGACATCATCGCGAGTGGTTTGCAGCTTCACTACTACGACACTTGAGGAGTGCATTGTTGCAGTAGAAGATAAAAACTTAGGCAAATGCCCTAGATATTGCCATGAGACTACATGAGACCCCGATGCAAGATCCTAATCTGGGAGTTCAACAGATTCACACGCAGTTGAAGAATCTGTGCTGGAGATGCAAATCTTGAAGCAAGATAGGACGGTTCGACCAAAAGTGCGCGAAGAAGTATGGTGCGTGGAATACAAGAGCCAAGGTCATGATAAAGACCACTGATCGCTCTTTACAAATTACCTCGCAAGAGGAGGACTGATGCCTCTAAGGCTGGAAGCTCAAGCAAGACCTAGCGCGGTGCTTGCTTTGTGGTGCGGTATCTGTCAAGTAGCTGTAAAGCATGCCACGAATAACTTCCACTTGTTATAGAAGTATACACAAACTCTACAACAGTTGTTCTATAACTTTTGTAGGTCAGTGGGACATGATTAGTGTACTTGTAGGAGCTATGAATTGATGATGGTTAGAATGCCTACCTAGAGAGTTCAGGCTGAAACGTAGCCCCTTGACCAAAATGCAGGAATGGCACGGATAGGATTTCAGGGGAAAAAAAAAGGCCTAGGTGGAGGAGGACTTGGTAGAGGTCGTAGATACTTGATTTGCTACAATTGCAGAGGGACAAGACACTATGCTCGTGATTGCACTAATCCAACGCACCCGTCGTGAAAGTATTGCATGTTGTTTGATTATGAGACATAAGATTGTCCTACACTAATAGCTAGGATCCATGACAAAGGAGAGCTACCACCTCCCCCAACTCAAAACCTGCAGATGATGAGGTCTGATCCACGCGAGGAAGATCCAAACGTAAAGATAGTGCTCCAAAGTGGAATCGCAACGGGAGATAACAAGGGGAAACAACCGGAAGATAGTACTTCAGTTCGCAAAGCCCCAACGAAAGAAGTTGAGTTTGATTTGGAGCGTGCTTGGGAAACCTTCATGGAAGCTAAGAAGAGCTTTGTTGAGGCCTCCACTTCAGGAAGCAAAGATCAGCCTGATCCAGAAATGGATCCCTCCATGCTCACAACCTTCTTAGAAACCTATATGAAATTACTGCGTGACAGTAAGGTTGTGAAAGGGTTACAGGAACTCATCAAAATATGTGCTGGGACCACGCCAGGAGAACCGCACGTATTCCAGAATATTGGAAAACATAAAACAAGGATGGGGCGTGAAATGAGACTCACCCTGCAGATCGGAGAATATGAGATGGATCAAGTAATTCTATATTTCAGATCAAATGCAAATGTTATACCGAAATAGACATGGGAGCGAATGGGAAGACCTATGCTATAACGGTCCCTGATTCAGCTGAGAATGACAAATCAACAGAAAATCATACCCATGGGGTGATTGCAAGGAATAATTGTGGATATTGAGGGAGCAAGCACGCTAGTAGATTTTGAAGTAATAGAGATTGTTGATGAAAGCAATCCCTACCCCATGCTCTTGGGAATTGAATGGGCCACTGATATGAATGGGTAATTAATTTGAAGAAGTGGAAGATTATCTTTGAGAAGAAGTCATTGTGCATAATAGTACCCCTGGATCTTGCCAAAGTTTCGCACTATACGGAACTAGTCAGCTACTATGAAAGTGATGATGATCTGGACTGCATCTACAAGATAACAACGTGAGACCAAGACTAGGTGAATCCCACCACAGATGGATGGATTAAATGGGAGCGCAAGAGTTCTTGCACTTCGGATTCTGATGAAGAAGTATAACGATGGCAGAATCAGTTACATGAAGTAACTACGTTGAATTGCAACATGATGACTTAGTCGTTGTGTTGCGTGTCGATAGAAGTAAGAGATCTGCCTACTTATGATGGTGTAAATGAGGCAGATACCTTCTTAGATGCATTCAAAAGGGAGGTGCTGGAAAATCAATGCTTTGAGGCCTTGGACAGGGTACTGCGCACTACGCCCACAAGATGGTGGGGTACGCACAAAGGAAGCTTTGATGATTGGCGCGAATGTAGTAGAATGATGTGAATACGATTTCGGAAGCCTAAAGTGTGATTGACACACAAGTATGATGGGAAGAATGATCCACACACATGGATATAGTTCTATGAAGAAAATCCCTAACCTCCACAGGTGCACCTGTACTCCATGCTAAAATACCTAGTCAATAAGCCTGTGTTGGGGGGGAAAATTTACAGATGGCTTTTATTGTTCCAAGAGTACACCTTTGAAGTTGTTGTGAAGCCTAGATGATTGAATGCAAGACTAGACCACCTGTCGCATAGCAAGACATGGGAGGAACCTACTAGTTTGGAGGACGGATTACCTAATGTGCAACTCTTTGCTGTGCGCATAGCGGTTGGAAATTTTGAAGATATAATACACTTTCTAACAATTGGAACTGCACTAGAAGGATACTCTGTCCAACAGAAGAAAGAATTTTTGGTATGCGTGGTAGATTTCTTTGTCATTGTTGGGCATCTATATAAGATCGGGAATGATGAAATACTGCGAAGGTATGTACCTGAGTTTGAACGAAGCAGAATTCTCACGAATGCTCATGGGGGCGTCGCAGGAGGACATTATGCAGGAAGAGCAACCGCGCATATATTCTACATGCCGGGTTGTGGTGGCTAACCCTTCATCAGGATTCAAAAGAATATTGTAAGGCATGTGATGTATTTCAGTGGATAGGAAGGTTGTCGTGAAGGGATGAAATTCCTTTGAATCCACAAATGACATTGCAACCTTTTAAAAAGTGGGAAATAGATTTTGTATGACCTATTAAACCTCAAGGAAAGACAGGCGTGAGGTATACTATCACTACGATGGAGTATTTGACTCGTTGGGTAGAAGCACAACCAGTGAAGGATTCCATGGGTGTGACTGCCGCAAAGTTTATATTTGAACATGTACTGACGTGATTTGGATGTTCGAAGATATTGATGAGTGATCGTAGTACGCACTTCCTGAACAAGACGATCAGTGCATTAAAGGAGGAATTTTAGGTGTATCATCAAAAGAGCACACCTTATCACCCACAAGCTAACGGGACAGTGGAGGCATTCAACAAAGTGCTTGAAAATGCATTGACCAAGGTATGAAATGTGCAGCAAAGTGATTGGGACCTATGCATACCTGTAGTGTTATGGGGTTTGTTGTCACAAAACCATGTACTAAGGGCTGCTACTTAGTGAGATCTCATGCGACTGTTTCAAACCAGACTTTAGACTAAGGATCAGCCTCCCTAGTCAGAGAGGGCTCTCTCACAGGTTTTGATATGCTTTTGGGGGCAAAAAGATGGCTGACTCTATTAAAACAGTGAATGAATTTTAAACTGGTTGGAACAATAAAATCAAGGCCTCTTCCATTGGACTCATGGAGTTAAACATTTCTACAGTAAAAAAGCAACTATTGCATCATAGAAACCAAGGCATATAATGTCTCACTGTTCAAAACATCAACTAAGAAGGACTGCAACTCAACAAGACATACACAGGAAGTCTGAGCATCAATGATGAATTCAGAGTGATTGCATGACTTGTGAATTGTAAAATAAGATACATAGAACCAAAACCACACACATTCTGAACTTTTGGGACACACGATGAATCTTGGGAAGAAACAATAATATGCTTTCTATTACTGTCAAAATAAACTTTACATACACCAATTATGAGAACTCTGTCTTTTCATAAAAATCTCCAACCCTTGATACATCCAAGTTCTTGCTATATATAGGAAATAAAGCTAAGCTATTTTGAGTCTCCTCCTCCAGCATGAGGGGAGCTCGAAAAACTAAAATTAACTACCTTATCCATATTGAAACTAATTTACTAAATATAGAGGTATTGCCTTTAATACAAAAGAGTCCTAGTTCTAATCAAATTCTGCTACCATCTCCTCGTTTGCTTGATTTCCTCCTGATCTCTGACAGCTGTGTTCTTCTTGTAGGAGCTGAAATGTATCTTGAGGAGTATTCGTTGTATTTGCTGCCTTGGATCCTGAGTGTGTTGCTGACTCAACCATTTGATGCAGAAATATCCTCTGTTTTCCCGGTCTCTGTTTTGGTCCATGTTCATTTTTCAACGAAAATGTTTTAAGCTGTATTAATGACCTTTAATGACCATACCATAACACTCTCTGCCTGAATAATCTAGATGCTTTGCGAATACTGCCAGGTGTTGAACTCAAAACCCTGGTAATCCTACCAGAAACCCTAATTCTGCGGTCATAAAGGTACTTTATGAAACTAGGTAAGAGAAAAGATTTTACCTTTATGCATAAGCTTTACATTTGTCAATCTTCTGAAGGCTTAAACAACCATGGTGATTCCCTTTCCATCCTCGAAGCCTTACTCCACAAAATTTGGTGACCTCAGCAATGTTTTCAAATTTTCCCTTAAAAATAGTCACCTACAGCAGTTTCATAGCGCGCTACGAAACTGCTGTTTTTTTTGCAAAAACACAGTCTTCAATCATTTCAGACTGTTACAGCTTTCCTCTTTGATCCCAAAATTGCTTACTATCCTTTCTTTAATACATGCCTCAAAAAACATTAATTAACTTAAGAAACATGAAACAAAAACTTGGTGCAATACTGAAAATTACTTCATTTGGCAGCTAACTTGCCTAGCTGAGCCTTTCGCTTTGCAAGTTCACTTTCCATAGCTGCAATCTCAGACACTGTCTTTTCAAAATTGGCCAACTCCTGGTCGGCTGCTTCCCATTTTTCCTTAGTGGATGAGGTTTTCTCTTTCTTAACCAAAGGAGTCTTTTCCTTTATCTCTTTCTTTTTGCTCTCCTTTGTTTCTTTGGCCTGAGCTACCTGCTTTTCTTTTTGTTTGGTCTGCTCTCTGGTATAGATTGTTCTTTTGGTCTCTTGTACCTTCTCTGCCTTCACTGCCTTTTCTGCCTTCTTTGCTTTCTCTACCTTAGGCAATGGTTTAGTTTGCTTTGTTATTACCTTGGCAGTCTCCTCACCCTTTGGGATTTGTTCTGCTGCTTGTGCTTGACCTCTAGTGATTGGTCTTCGAGGCTTAACCATAAATTCCTTCCCAGCCTCTTCGAATCTTAGCCTTTTTGAGGCTTTGGATTTCTTAAGAGTCAGGAGATGACTGTGTTAGGTCTATTGGCACGGGCTCCACCTGTACAGAAGTAGCTTGCTCAAAGTCAATTGCTTCTAGCAAATCTTTAAGGCTACCCTTTGACATGGGGTTGTCCTCTATTGCAATTGACTTTCCCTTTTCCTTGTTCAACTGGCTCCTTGTTCTGATTTTGGTTTGCTGTGCTATTTCACTTGGCTTGGATGCCACTTTCTGGTATTTCATCTTTTCCTTGGATGGTTCTGGTGTCTCTTTGATGACTACGGGTTTCCCTGATTGTTTTGATTTGTTCTTTGTTTTCTTACGGTCTTTAGCCTGCTGCTTAGGCTCAGCCACTGTAGGCTCTTCAACTATTGTTTCCAGTATAGGTTCCTCAGCCATTATAGACTCTTGAGTCTTTCCTTCTTTTTCTCTGTCTGGTAGTGGGGTTAGACCGGTTTTACTTTGGAAACCCGACATGAAAATGAATGAATCCCAATCCCCCCCGATCTTATTCAGGCTATCTAATACCAGTAACTTGATTAAGCCATGATGGAAGAGAGATGTCTCATAATTTTCCTTTTTATACTGAACCTTGTCACACATTTTGCCTAGACTCCTAAACAGATAGAAAGGAATATCTATGAAGGTCTTTCCTGTGAAGTGTAACAGAAGTTTGAAATGGTAGGAGTATACTTTAGTGTACCTGCCCTCACAAGTGAGGTACTTCTGAATAGCTGTGAGGAGCAGAGCATAATGCTCTTTGATATAATGCCTGGGAATTGCCTTAGAAAGGTCCTGGTTGACATACTGCTCTTTCAAAAATTCTTTGCATGGTGTTGTATCAAACTTGTAGTTTTTAAACCACTCCTGACCACTCCTTGGGATCTCGGTAACAGCAGAGATAATTTGTGGAGAAACAGGGAATTCTAATAATGCAACTTTAGAATTGAGGCCGCTAAAATTCAGAGCGAAAGCTTTGGTTACCTCTGTGTGTCCGCCTTTTAGTTTCTCACAGAACCTCCAGCAACCGGCCTGTTTAAAAGCTCGAGCAACACCTTCATCCTTAAGCGTGAGGTCGAGTCCCTCTGGTTCAGTCCTTAAACATCTCCCAGATCTATTCTCTCGTTTTTCCATCTTGCTCAGAAAAATATTTGCACAGAAACTCAATCAGCAATCACAATTCACTCAACAGCTTTGGCTTTCAGAATGCGGGCTTGCTTGCAGTAGTCTCTCTTTTGAATAAGAATTCGGGTGGCTTCCTTTTGTTTTTTGAAACACTTACCATAGGATAGGCACGTTGAATGCAGTCATGAATAAACATAATTGCACCACCTTACCTCATAAGATTGATTAACATCATAGACATGTGTGTGATCCTATCTCTAATGGCGGGATGAATGCTATTATGATCTAGATGGGATGTCGACTGACACATTTGAACGGTTTTTGATGACTCACACCCCAAGATTTGACAACGAAGGCAATATACACTGCAAAAATAACCGAATCCCCGATTTCGTAGCGCTGCAATCATGAAATGACATGCCGCGCTACGCAATGGCTGCTCAGATGTGGAAAATGATTGCGCAGTTAAACTGGCCAATCATATGTGCTACGAAACTGTGCAATGTCGGAATGATGTAATCAAGACTAGATATGCTATGGGAGATGGAAACTAACGGTTTTTTACAAGGACATACCTCAATATCTTTGGAAAAGACTAATTTTAAAGTAATAGACCTAAAAACCTATTGACTTGAACCAAAAATTTTATATGGATCTTTGTACATAGATGAACTTGTAGTCTTAAGTGATAACAGGGTTATTGGATGACATGCAAGAAACTGATGGTACATACACCTTTTAGGCTTGTCTATGGAGTGGAAGCCATAATGCCTATGGAATACATTGTGCTTAGTCTGTGAATAATAGCACTAATAGGTATGATGGATCATGGAGCCCTGGAGGAGAGGCTCATGTAGTTGGATGAGCTTGAAGAAGAACGATTTTTCACTGGATTTCACCAGCAGGTCCAAAAGCAGCATGAAATGGCATGGCACGACCGACACATCAAGCTGCACACATTCAAAATTACCGACAGAGACGCAGTACAGTTGATTAAGTTGGATGGAAATCCCTTCCCAAGAAAAGTGAATGGAAGTCGGTTGAATCCATTCGACGGCAATTCAACGATGTGACTATATGAAAGTGGCACAATCTTAGTACCCCAGGCAGCTGAAAGGAGGCGCGAGACTATAAACTACACTACTCGGGAACTACGTGATGTCAGGACTGTGTGTAGTAGTGAAGTGTCATAGGGTCCACGACAGTGCGAAGACAGTTGCGCTAGTGCGCACGTCTGTCAGAAAGTGGCCATTAAAGTCACTATTCACGATTTGATGGTTGGTTTGAGGCCAAATGGAGCAAGCGGCATGCATTTAAGGCAAACTTTATGGGTTAGATTCTTGGAAATCTACCACCAACCTAGCATTAATGGACTGAATGTGAGGGGAACAGTCGAATTAAAATTCAAAAGGCGCTATAAATTACAAGTGGCTATCAAGCAAGCAACACTTGGCAATTTGAGAACTAAGTTGTTGCGCGCTTAAGTATTCATGAACTGAGACTTATTCAAGGCTCTAAAAGCGAATTTTTTGTTTGAGAAACTACCCGAGACACTGAAGGAATTGTGGAGCAACACTATGTTAGCACCCGAAGAAGCCATGGACATAAGAGTAGTGACAGCTGAGGAAGTCACATAGGAAATTGCAGAAGTGGAAGCCCCAGAGAGCGTCGAATAATCGTTGAGGTCTGTAAATCACCATGAACATCAAGATCTAAGAAGGATAACAAGGTCATGATCCTGGTGTATGTCTCGCCCAGAAATACACTAAGGACCAAGCTCACATTGCAGGAAAACGGGAAGGCCATTAATTTGGAGGCCGAAGGGGAGGAATTTGAAGAAATCTTGGTGGAGGAGGAGGATGAAGAGATGGAAGTTGAAACCTAGGGTGTGGACCCTATTACCCAGTTACCTGAATATGTTCCTCTGCGAAAGGGTAAAGCCAAGGTGTCAAAGGATATAGATGAGAGCAAGAGATCTCTGCAAACTACGCTTCTCCCAAACAATATTATATTTGAGGGACCACACTTGGGGTGGGTTCCTGTGTTGAAATTTGAAGATTGGGACGTAGTGGACCACGAGAAGTTTCCGCATTTACCGATTAAGAAGCTAATGTGCCAGAAAATCAATGCAATAGTTGGAATGATTGAATTGGAGCCGTGCAAATGGCTAAGAGGTGTAGAGAAGGCTAGTTTACTAAACCTGCTCTGGGTGTCGCATTACCACCATTCCCTAGTGACCATCTTCATCATCAGGCAGCTGCTATGCTTGGTGCATGATGGGTGCTTCTAGCTAGAGGAGGCCATCCCCATCACAAACCATCTAATTCACTGGATTACATGGCTACCTTGCTCAGGAGAGGACCCAACAAACATTTCAGAGGGAAAAGGTGGTGAATTGGCCCTCACGGAGGCAGTGAAAGAGAAGTTTAAGTTGGAGAAGAAGAAGCGAGGGTATTCCATCTCCAACATTAACAACCTTGCAGTTAAGGTCGCGACACAAATATTGGCAGGGAAGGTGATGCAAAAGTGCCATGTGGATGAGGTGCCCGCGCTAGTGGTTGCACTAGTGGTGCAATGCGCAGAAGGGGTCCAGTTCAACTAGGTGAACTATCTATGTGGTGAGTTCCTTGCAAACTATTGCAAGGCACAAGAGCAAGGCAAAACATTTCATTACGCATGGCTCCTATTTTCAATCATAATGGTGGCATGGGAGCTGCCCAAAGATAGCCAGTTGCCTTGGTCACACCAGACCTTCCAGTGGCAGTGAAGTACACTTGGCTGTGGGTGACCAGGTATGCACATAGGATAAAGGAGAGCAAGCTATTTTGGATATTTATGGAGATGAATATCCGGGTGGGGATCAATCGTAAGCCATAGTTATTGCCCACAATCTAAAATTTTGTAGAGCTTTGCAAAATTCAATGCAGACTTCCACCATGTCTTCATCAGGACACGGAAGGACCCTATGAAGACGTGGCATGATTTACCATACTTGGTGACTAATGACGTAATATTTGCAGTCCTTGAGTCTTAGCTACTAGAGTGGCATGCTCCAACTAGCTCTGTAGTGGAAACAGACAAGTTTGTCATGCAGTGCAAGAAGAGGAGACAAATCTTCAAATGGTGCAGCTAACGAAAAGGTGCAGGAAAGAAGAAGTAGTAGCTAAGGCTCAGGCAGCGCGCGATGGTGTGAAGTTGGAAAAACAACAACAGAAAATAGGACAAGAAGAGCACAAAGGATAGAAGTCACCTTCGCTAGAACTAGAGACAGACATAGAACAAGGTGGCACGGACCCACAGACAACATCCACCCAACTCAAGCATCCACAACCATGAGAGTAGACAGTGCCGTGAAAGAAAACAAAGGCATCGAAGACATCCTTCGACCCAATCCACCTCAATGAGGGGGATTTGCATGATATTGGTGAAATGGTGAGGGATGTCACTACGAAGGCCCTCCAGCAGTTTGAGGAACAACAACAGTTGGTATTAGGGGCTCTTCAGACAGAGTTGTAGGAGTTTTAGGTTCGCACTCCACAGTCTGGCATAGTGTTAAGTAACCTCGTAGTCGGCACTTTAGCTGCCGAGGAAATGTTGCTCACTAAAGTGACCAACACGATAGTGCTACCGGATGGGGCACTTGCTATAGAGAAAGGGGCCAATAGACCCACGGTGAGCAGTTTGAAAGGGGTAGTGTTGAACATGGTTGTGCTCCCTCAGGAGACACTCTACCTCTTACAGGATGGAGTCACTGTAGAACTTCGGGCAAGGGAGACTCACGCTCTATAGGTCATGAGTGAGCAGTGCATCAACATTGAACAGTTGGGCCTACAACATAATGAGGCAGTCGAGTGGAATTAGCAGATTATGTAAGTGATAGACGAAGCCTATCGGATGCTCCCGGAGTTGGACATTCAGGCAGACGAACTAGTGGAGGTACGCATTTGTAAATTGGCCACAAGGGTGCGTGACACTAGAGCAGAGATGACCAGGTTTCAACTGGAGATGAACCTACAGATCGTTGAACTACAGTTGAATGCTCAGCCTTCAACCCCACCAGAGGTTAAGGAACAACATACCACTGCAGTTATGATAGCGATCGCGGCGGTTGACAATGCAATGACAGGCTGCATTAAGTTGTTCAAATAGTCATTTAAGGTCCTAACCACCCTACAGGAGGAAATGGATGTGGAGCACCTAAAGACAAAGGTGCATGAGCTGCAGTAGAAATATGATGAGATAAAAGGGACAACATAGACAGTTTCCCTTACACAAAGGCTTGCACAGATGCATCAGGCAAAGGCACTGAAGGAACAGGTGGATGCCACTTGGCACAAAGAAGGGGTCTTAAAAGTGTGCCTATAGCCATGGATCAATGAGGAATATATAATTAGAGCTTCCATTGAAGAAAAGCTCATGCCACTGCAAGAAAATCAGGAGAGGATTCAAGGCAGTAGTTCAACAACACTGGTCACTAAACAATGCATGGAGGAAGTCTAGTGGGCAGTTGCTCAGTGCACTACCAAAGTTGTAGTGATCCAAACAGAGCTGGGAGGTCTTTGCACTAAGATCTCTGCAGCTACAGAGTGACTTGAGGGTGAGTCATGATGTTTGTGTTGGGGGCATGTTGGGCACGAGATCCTCCAAGGGTAGTTTCAGGGCTTAAAGCCCAGATTTTGGTCCAATTTTGTAATTCCAATGTAAAGACTCCGCATTTTGTGGGCGCGGAGTGCATAGTTGTTAAAGAGTCATAGGGTTGTCTAACCTTATTTTGATAATGTAATATATGTTGTAGAAGATCTACCCATGGCCCGTGGACCATGGGATTATATAAATAGAGCTAAGCTCTAAGTAGTTAGAAGAATAACCAACAAGATCTAAGCAATGAAGATGTATGCGAGATAGCTCTGAAGTGTAAGTTTAAGTTCTGGGTCATAGTGTAGGTAGAGGCACTGCAGCTGAGTGCGCAGTGGCCTAGTAGTCTACGGCTGAGTGCGCAGATGCGAGTCGAGTCTGTAACTATCAGGAATCATTAATAAAGAGAAGTTTTCTATCATTCTACGTATTTATTTCTTGTTTATGCATTTGTTATATTGGGTATGGATTTCACTTCTAATGATTATATGATGCGTGAATGTGTATAATTATATTGGTTAAGTGAACGCAAGTACGAACATTTGTTTACGCAAAGCTAACTAATATTTGCTAATAATATAAGTAAGATACTTAACCTAGTTTGAGAGACAATGCAGATCGTGCTCTAGCAGTACAAAAGGACTACAGCCCCTGGTTAGGGCTGCGTGAAAGTCGATTGTAACTCTTCATGAAGGTACTGAAGGGTAGAGCATAGAGCAAAGCCACCTACGCAAAGGCAGGTATAGTTGGAATAAAACCGACATCACAACCATCTCAAGGGTGTGAAAACTTGGTTCCAACATCACCCCATACTGCTTCGTGTGAGAATTCAGTTCGCGCTCTGCGAGCTGATGCCAGAAAGGCCAGTAGTGTAGGGATTTTTTTGGATAACTAATGTTGAACCTAGGTCAGGACCCCACAAGCCAAAATATTCTATCCAACAAAAGAAGGAATTAGTGGTGTGTATGATGAATTTCTCTGTCATTGTTTGGCATCTATACAATATGGGGAATGATGAGATATTGCGATGGTATGTACCTGAGGTCGAAAGAAGCAGCATCCTCACGGGCGCTTATGGGGGGGTTACAGGATGATATTTTATAGGGAGAGCAACTGCGCAGAAGATTCTACACGCAGGGTTGTGGTGGACAACCCTTCATCATGATTCAAAAGCATATTGTAAGGCGTGTGATGTATGTCAAAGAATAGGTAGGCCATCACAGAGGGATGAAATGTCTTTGAATCCACAAATGACATTGCAACCCTTTGGGAAGTGGGCAATAGATTTTGTAGGACCCATTTAGCCACAAGGGAAGACAAGAGTGAGGTACATTATCACTGCGACAGAGTATTTGACTCATTGGGTAGAAGCGTAGCCGGTGAAGGATTGCATGAGCGCAATGGCCATGAAGTTCTTATTTGAACATGTACTGACACAATTTGGATGTCCAAGGATCTTGATGAGTGATTGTGGTACACACTTCCAAAATGAGACGATCAACGCACTAATGGAGGAATTTCAGGTATATCACCAGACGAGCGCATCTTATCACCCCTATGCTAATGGGACAGTGGGGGCGTTCAACAAAGTGCTTGAAAATGTGCTGACAAAGGTTTGCAATGCTCAATGAAGTGAGTGGGACCTATGCATACCTACAGTATTGTGGGCTTATCAAACGACATGTAAGAATTTGACGGGACAAACCCCTTTTAAGCTTGTCTATGGCATGGAAGTTGAAATGCCTATGGAATACATCATACCTATTCTATGCATAGCAGTGCTCACAGGTATGACAGATCGCGAAGCCCTAGAAGAGAGGCTCGCACAGCTGGATGAGATTGAAGAAAAAATATTTTTGGCTGGATTTCACCAGCATGTGCAAAAGAAGCGTGAAAAGGCATGACATGATCGACACATCAGGTTGCACACATTTAAGGTAAATGATGTAGTTTTGTTGTATGATAGTAAGTTTGATAAATTTCCAGGAAAATTCAAGAGGCACTTGTTAGTGCCTTATGTTATTAAGGAGATTATCGACGGAGGAGCAATACAGCGAGTCAAGTTAAATGGAGAACCCTTCCTAGGAAAGGTGAATGGCAGTCACTTGAATTCATACGCCAGCAGTCTGACTAGGTGAATAAATGAATGCAGCACAGTCTTAGTGCTCCAAGTAGTTGAAAGGAGGTGTGGGACTATAAAATACACTACCTAAGTTGGGGAGTTGCACAATTGGAAAACGGTGTGAAGCAAGGACATGTCACTGGGTCCGCAACAGCGTGGAGGGAGCTGCGCTACCCAGGGAGAAATCGCATAGGTCAGCTAGAAAGTGACGGTTAAAGTCACAGTTTAAGAAAATATGACAGAAGTGAGGCCAAATGGAGTGGGAGGCTGGCATTTAAGATGAAATTTATGGCTTAGATCCTTGAAAATATGTTGTTCATTGGGCATTAATGAACTGATTTCGGGGGGAAAAGTTGGATTTGAATTCAAATTTCCCTATAAATTACAATTGGTTGTACAACAAAAAACACTTGGCATTTTTAGTATTCAGTTGTTGAGCTCTCATACGCCTTTGGTCCCAAAGTTTTTTGCAGCTCTCAAACAAACCGTTGCATTTGCAAACTTGCTTGAGATGTTGCGAGTACTGATAGAGAGTGTTATGTCATCACCCCCAAAAGTTATCAATACACAACAAGTGGTAGAATAGCCGGTATAAGAGATGGAGAAATAGGCCGAAGAAGTTGCCCTAGAGGTAGCCGAAGTACTGGCGGAGGTCCCTAAATCTCCGAGAACACTAAGGCTGAAGCCAACCCCAACCACAAAGACCATGAAATATAAGAATGGAAAGTAGCTTGCGTCCTAGTGTGCACGTCGCCGAGACGAAACCCAACCAAGCCCATTGCCTAGGAGAAAGGCAAGGCTATAAACCTCGAGCTAGAAAAGGAAGATATTGAAGGAATCCCCATGGATGATGAAGATGTGGGAGTGGAAATAGAAGAGGTTGAAGCCCAGGGTGCGGACCCTATTACACAGTTTTCAAAGTATGTCCCTCCATGCAAGCCTAAGTCCAAGGTCTCTAAGGACATTGATGAAAGTAAGACTCCCCTCCAAAGCCCATTGCTACTAGATGAGATCACTTTTGGTGCTCCATGTTTATCACGAGTGCCAATTTTGAAGCTTGAAGATTGGGACTTGGTGGACCATGAGAAGTTCCCACACCTGGCGGCCAAACAGTTGATGCACCACATCATAGAGACATAGATGAGGATGACTGCATTGGAGACACACAAGTGGATCAGAGGAGTGGAGAAGGTGGGATTACTCAACCTGCTCTGGGTGCCACACTACAACCGCACCCCTGTGATGGTGTTAGTCATTAAGCAACTGTTGTGCTTGATGCATGATGGGTGTCTGTGGCTGGAGGAGTCGATACCCATCACTGATATGTTGATTCACCACATCAAGTGCCTACCGTATATAGGTGAAAATCTAGTGATGATCTTTGGTGGCAAGGGTGGTGAGCTAGCGCTTTCCGAATTAATGAAGGAAAAAATCAAGTTGGTAAAAAAGTCGCGCGGGTAGGCAATCTCTAGCATCAATGACCCCGCTGTGAAGGTGGAAACATAGATCCTTGTAGGGAAGGTGATGTGAAAGTGCTGCACTGACGAGGTGTCGACGCATGTCGTCGCGCTTGCACAACAGTGTGTGGAAGGGGTCCAGTTTAACTAGTTGGATTACCTTCGCGGTGACTTCCTGGCCAACTGCCATGAAGCGTAGGAGCAAAGCAAGACATTCCACTACGCATGGATCTTGCTATCGATTGTTCTCGTAGCATGAGAGCTACAGGAAGAAAGCCAATTCCCCTCGGTTGCGCTAGACCTCCCTAAAGCAGCGAAGTACACTTTGCTCTGGGTGACTAAGGATGCAGACTGCATCCCAAAGAGCAAGATCTTCTGGATCTTGATGGAAATGAACATCAGGATGGATATCAATCGCAAGCCGCAATTGTCGCCAACGGTATATGCTAACCTGGAGAGCTATGCCAAATTCAAAGCAAATTTCCATCAGATCTCAATCAGGGTGTGGAAGGACCCTGCGTAGAAGTGGTACGACTTGTCGTACCTAGCCATAGATAATGCCATTGATGTGGTGTTGGATAAATGGCCAGCGAAGTGGCACAACACCATGAACTTGGCGGTGGGTGGAAGAAAGTCTGCAACACAAAAGAAGAAGGATGAGACCAAGCTAAAAATGTCGCAGCTGGTCAAGAAGCAGAAGAAGGAGGCCTACTGAGAAGGCCAAGGTAGAGAAGATAGGAAAGGAGGGAGGAAAACAAATAGGCGGCACAAAGAGGGGCTCTAAAAAAGGCATGTGGTTGCCTTCACCTGCAACTGAGGAAGAGCACTCAGAGTAGCACGACGCGGACCACTAGGAGACCTCCGGCTGTATCAAGTGCCCAAGAGAGCAAGAAAGGGAGGGTCCAGAAAGAAGTCCAAGGCGACCAAGACTTCACTGGACTGCATCACACTAACGAAGGGAGAATTATACAACATCGGTGACAAAGTTAGAGATGTCACCATGGAGGCCCTGCAACAATTTGAAAAGTAGTAGCAGATCATCCTAGGGGCCATCTAGACTGGACTACAGGAGTTGCAGGCCTGCGCATCGCAAGTTGGTATAGCGTCTACCAACTTGGCTATTAGCACATCAGAGGTTGTCGATATGTTGCGCATGAAGGCTTCCAGTGCGCTAGTGCTGCCAGATGGAGCACTGACAATAGAAAATGAGGATGACAAGCCCACCGTCAGCACCTTAAAGGGAGTAGGATTGAACTTGGTAGCGCTCCTGTGTGAAGCACTCCACTCTTTGCAAGATGGCGTAATTGCAGAGCTGAGCGCCCGTGAGCACCATTCCCTCCAAGTGATCAGCGAGTAAAGAATAAACAATGAGCATATGACCTTACAAAGGAATGTTGTCATTGCCGTTGAGGCCAAGGAGATCAGCCAAAGACAGAAGATCATACAAGTCATGGAGGAGGCCATTCGATAGGAGGAGCTAGTTGAGGTCTGCATCCATAAATTCGCCACAAGGGTATGCGACACTCGGACGGAGATGGCGCAGGTTCATTTCGAGCTAAACTTACAGATTACAGAGCTCCAGTTGAGGGCTCAACCTTTGACACCATCAGAGGTAGAGGAACAATAGGTAGCTACTGTCACAAAAGCAGTCGCGGTAGTGGAAAGTGCAGTAGCAGATTGCACAAAATTGCTTGAATAATTGTTTGAGGTCCTAACCGGCTTACAGGAGGACCCAAACATCTAGAGGCTTGAGACGGAAGTGCACGAACTCCAACAACGCTATGATGAATTCAAGGGCATAGTGCAAATTGTCGCACTGACATGGAGGCTAGCCAAGCTACAGGAAGCTAAGCAGCTGAAGGAACAAGTGGATGCAGCGCTGCACAAGGAAGCAGTGTTGAAGGTGCGACTCAAGCCCTGGCTAGAGGAAGCTTATGAGGTTATAGGAAACATTGAAGGCAAGCTAGTGAATCTGCACGCGACGCAACAACAGATTTAGGCTGATAGTGCAAGGGCAGTAACTGAGAAGATAGTCGAAGATGAGAAGCAGGCAGCAGCTCAGTGCACAACCAAAGTTGTGGTCATCAGGGTCAAGCTGGAAGAGCTTCGTGCAAAGATCTATGCACCTATCAAGTGACATGAGGGAGAGTCATGATGTTTGTGTTTGGGGACTGTTGGGAGCGAGATCCCCCAAGGGCATTTTTAGGGCTAAAAGGCCATGTTTTTGTAATATTATTTTAAAGACTTCACATTTTGTGGTTGCAAAGCGTGAAGGTATTATGTGTCATAAAGGGTAGTCCACCCTTAGTTTTGTAAAGTAAAAGTCAGCTGTAAGAGATCTACTCATGGCCTGTGGACCATGGGATTATATAAAATGATCTAAGATCTATGTAGTTAATAGCATCAGATGAGGAAGAGAGTCATAGCTTTAGAGCAAGAATTATAAGTCTTGGGTTGTAGCGTAGGTAGAGGCTCTATAGCTGAGTGCGCAGAGGCCTACGGTAGAAGTCCGCAGCTGAGTGCGCGGACTCCTGCAGCTATGTGCGTAGGGTGAAAAGAGTTTGTAATACTTGGAAGATATTAATAAAAGGAGTTATTCTGAAATTTCTGTGTATTCATTCTATTAATGGGTTTGGATATGTTGTGTATGAATTTATGTCATTATGATTATATGATGCGGGACTGAATTTAATTACATTGAATAATTGAATGCAATCACGAATATCTGCTTATGCAGTGATAACTTTAATTATTTGACATGATAAGCAAATCACTTAGCATAATTGAGGAATCTGCACAACGCACTTCTATAGCAGCGCGAAAGTACCTGAGCTACAGGTTAGCATTGCGCGAAGGTTGATCATGTACTTTCGTGAAGGTACTAAAAGTGGGAACAGAGGGTTTGTCTTACAAGACCTAGAGCGAGATCACCTGCGCAAAGTCAGGGATAGGAGAGATAAAACAACATCACAACCATCTCAAGGGTGTGGAAACTTGGTTCCAGCATCCCCCCATACTGCTTTGGGTGAGACTTTGGTCCGCTCTCCATGGGCTAATGCTGAAAGGGCCAATAGTGTAGGGATTTGTTTGGCTAAATAATGTTGAACCTGGGTCAGGCTCCCCTCGAGCCAGCACTATATCATTGAAGTAAACTTGTAGTAGGGGTCTCATTATTTGATTGATTGTAAAAGTTTCCTTTTACATTTGAAGTGTAATAGTAGCAAGGAGTTCATTATCCGTAGTTAGGGTTTTTATCTTGCAGTAATTTTCTTGTAGTGTATTTTCCTATATCATCTCATAGAAGAAGTATCATCCAGTTGAGGACAACATTGATTCAATGTCCTAGTTTTGTAGTTGTTAGTAGAAAGGGTTTCTGTCTTGCAACACTAATTCTCAAGCAGTCTCATTGTCATCGCAATTTATTTATCTTACAATAGTTTGTAATAGGGTGTCATCATTGTTCAATTACGTATTTGAGGTAAGGTTTCATCATTTGAAGTACAATTATAGTATGGCTTCATGCTTGATGCATGTTATTGATGTGTTGAGTCAACAAAGTTTATGGGTGGGTATTGAAGAAATTATGCAAATGACTGCAAGACTAACAAGTAGAATCGTGACAATGAGAAACCTAATGAGCTAGGGCTTGACATGATTGACAATATTTTCATTAATTCGATACAATACTTGTCAATGAGATTATGGTAATTCAACTAATTGAGTGTGTTTACAGGAGTTGATGCATTAGGACATTGTAAGACGTTGATTGTTGATATAATGATACTTTGCTATACATTGGGTAGTGTTCATGTATTGTTGTGAAAGTGGATGTGTTTAGGGAATTACTTTGAATAGATTTGTGCACACATACATGGACAAATAATATGTGCCAAGATTTGTTGTTGATATTGTTAGTGTCAGTCTTTACAGCCTTCCTCCAGTGATCAAATATACTCTTACAAAGTTATTTTGAAGTGTCAAGGTCAAATTTTGTCATTTCAGTGAGTTTTCAAGCAAAATTTGGTCACTAGGCATTAGGTCTAGGGTTTGCTTTCACTCCTTCCTAAAGTTGTCCAAATGGCGGTCCTATGTTCATCATTTAGCTGAGTCTATCATCATTTATAAGGTTGTCATTATCATGTCAGTGTCTAATGGGTCATTTGATATCTTGATCATGCTTCATTGCGCCAGGCAAGGTCATTTCCCCTCTTAGGGTTTTGAAAGCAGTTTTCTTGGGCGGACAATCATCGGCAAAACTTGTTTCCTGATGTATCATACACCTTCCCCCTATCCTTAATTTTCCTATCAAACACTTCCCAACACTCAGATCCCCCAAAATCCTCATTTTTGCACAAACCCTAGTTTCTAGCTACAACCTGGCAATTTTCTAGGTTGGGCCTGTGTTTCGCCCTTTTGGACCCCTTCCCCTCACTCAATCTCTGAGATTCCACTTTCCCCTGCTTCCTAACATCCCTCCCCACTCCCAAAAATTTCCCCAAGAATTTAGAAGCCCCCTATCCCCTTCATTTCGCTTCATTTCGACCAAATTCCTTGTTTCACACATCGGGGCAAGTTTCACTCAAATGATGTTTCAGAGCAGTCAGAGATGAATTTTGGGAAACTGAGAGAGGTTTTTGTCCATAACATGCCAAAGAAGAAAAAACTCTTTCACTTTTTACACAGGTGTCATGGTTTGAGAGAAATGTCAAAAATATCGGCGAGAACGAAGGTGCTCCAAGGACGGTTGGCCAAAACACAAAAACGAAAGAAAACGCCCGATCCACTCCAAATTTTGGCCAAAGCCTCTTTGGCTGAGAATGGTACTTGATTGGGGACTCCCAGCCCAAATTTCAAGAAATTTGGAGAAAATTTTGTCATTTGTGAATTTTTTGTGCAATTTACAGGTTTTGGCCATTTGAAACGCCGCGCTCCAAGCGCGATTATTTTGGAGGACTGCTCGAAATTTTGAAAACTTGGCATTTTTGGAAAGGGCATGCAAAGAGGAAAATTACCAATACTTGGGAGAAGCCTGATTTTGAGATTTGAGCCTCCAAAAGCTCAAAATACATCAAAAAAATGACTTTCTGCCCACTTTTTGAGTTGCAGAAATGACCTTGGGAGAAATGGTTTTTGAGGGGGAAAAACAACTCCAAATTCAGAAATTCCACTTGGGATGGAAAGTAGACAGACCAAGCTTTCCAATGAGACATCTTGCACCTGATTTGGAGCAGTGGAACCCACTCAAAAGTTGCTGCAAAGGGGCGCGGCAGTGAGAGCTAGCTTTGCCAGAATTGACCTTTTTTGGTCAAAAAACACTGTTTTGACTATGGTTGACCATTTTTACTTGTAGATGATGGATAAATGTAATATTT
>APFE031655529.1:26144-45100 GCA_000404065.3 Pinus taeda
TATATTCCATTCTCTATGGGAATCAGGGAAAAAAGTATGTGCTTCAGGCATTTTCCCTTTTCCTTCTATATCAGGTGCAGAGTATCTGTTATATCTATGCTCAAGACGCTGTCTATGCTCAAGAGGCTCATAAATCGGGAGGATTTGAGCTTCTGGTTCTTCGAATAAGGAAGCTATTGTGATCTTTTCAGATCCTTCTTCTTTGGTTTCCTTGGGAAACAACAAAGGGAATTTTTCCACATTTTTCATTGAATGTTCAATCTGGATATTTCTCTTAATCAAAAATGAATTGGGGACTGGCTTTTCTACTTTTGTGATCTGCATCTTATCAAATTTTTCATTTAAGCCAGTGAGGATTGTCTTAGTTATGTCAATGTGACCAACTAAATTTTCTCCCAATTCTTCAATCTTTGTCAATGACTCTCTGGTGTATGACCGAGTCATGCTGGAATCAAACTGAATGCTATTTAAACAAGAATTTACACTATTAAAAGAAGACTGTACAACATCAATCTGTTTCTTTACTTCATCTGATTTTGCAATGTTCATTTCCAGACCTTTTAAGGCAGTGTTTGTCCAGTTTATCTGTTCACTTGCCTTTTGAATCCTACCATCGATTCCTAAGGCGTTTTCATCTTTCTGGACAAGAGGAATGGCTTTGGCTGCATTAGATTTTTCTCCTAGAATTATTCCTTTATATGGGGGAAAGGTAGTGGAAGTTTCCACTATAGATCCATCAAGTGCAGTCCACCCATGTTTATCAGGAACACTGCTAGAAGTGCTACCAGTAAGGACATTTACAGGAGCTATCTTATCTTTCCATGAATAGAAAGATATCCATTCATTATTATTCTCCATGTATCTTTTCCAATCTGTAGCCATTTTCTTTTTCTGATCAGGAGTGTATCCTTGGTCAAATTCATCTGCCTGGGGATTTGTGAGTAAATCCCAATTTAACATTTCTTTCATCCACTGTGCACTGATCTGTGATTTTGGACATCCATCCATTAATGCAAAGAATTTATGCATTTCCATGACTGCAGGTTTCTTATAGTCAGAGGGGAGCTGTTTGAATCTGCATTCAGGGATCAATTCTGACATTTCTAATTTCCCCAGTCCATACCTAGGTTTTGCAGGTCTCATGTAACAGATCATTTGAGTCAACCTAGGGTCTTCTTCTTCAATTGAATGGATCATGAGGACATGATCATTATCAGCTTCAGACTCATGAGGGAAAGGAATATCAGAACACTTGGGGTTTGGACATGCACTAACAGAGGTAGATGGTGGGGCAGTGCCAGTTCTGGGATTATGATGCAGATGGATATTCTGTTCTGCTAAACTTAAAAGATTGACGATGCTTGTACATTCGGGACACTTTACTTCTAAAGATGAAAAATTTACAAGTTGGGCGAGTTCAAAAAGCTGTGAGTGACGACAAGAAGAGGATGATGAACAAGCAGTATCTACTGTAGAGGGATCTCTGTAATATTTTGACATTTTGCAGGCAGCTTCTATTCCTTGACGATCGATGGTCGACCTTCGTGGAAAAGATATGACTGCACAAGAAGCATTTTCTGTAATATTGGCGGAAGTAATATTCATTGGAAGTTGAGGCCTGGAATGATTAACAGTCCAATGTTTTGGGAATTCTAAAGTTTCCCATTTTATCAAATGATGTTCAACTTTTTGATTCTTTGGATCTGTTTTCACAACAACACTTGACTTGGAATTTCTGCTGGGGGTGTGCCGGATGGCTGGCCACAGAGTGTTAGTGTGTCTTAGACAGGCTTTTGTCTGAATGGCTATATTATTTCTCTTTTTCTTCATGTCAAATCCAGTGGTATGGATTTGCAATTGTAAAATATCCTGGATAGTTTCATCAAAAGTATAGACTGAGAAATTTGGGTAACAGTCAAAGTAGACTGGGCCATCAGACAGGGGGGCAACAATTCCACCAATGATAGAGTCTGTATATTTATTATGTGTCAGATCTCTGACAGTTGCAAGCACAAAAGTGTTCAATCCTTTATGAACTAAAGGATTTATACCGACTCTAATACATCCAAGATGTACATAATTTGTTTTCAATCTTTTTGCTTCTGCTTGTAGAGATCTCGGATCAAGCAATGGGATAGTCTGTATACTATCTGAATTTTCTTCAACTTGACTAACTGACTCTTTAATACTAATTCTGGAGGCAGCAATTAAATGAAATGGAGCTAAGTCGCTATAGACTTCTGAGGGTGTAATATCTGGGAGAGCCCATCTAGCCGAAGGCTGACTTTCTTCATAAGTTTTTTCTACAGAATTTAAAGTTCTGTTTGAGCTACTTTCAAACATTTCTTTAAGCATATTATTTTCTGGAAGAGACTCTTATTCAAGCTCTCTGAATGAGACAGACTTTCTGAATGTATCCATTCTGTGTAAAGAAGAGAGATTTTTGAGTACCAACCTTTTGAACCAGACGTTACTGGCTCTGATACCAATTTCTAGCAGGGGCTTCTGTCACAAGCTTGCTCTTTCTCTGTGTCTGCAAATTCTTTCTGATAGCCAACTCCTGGTGAACCAGTGGTGAACCTACTCAGATCTTTCTCGCACTAACGACCTTCACAACGGCTTCCTCGCCTTACACGGTCTTGGCGTCCCTTCGATCCTTTGGCGAACTTCCTGCGAACTTCGGATGAAAGCTCAGAGAGAACTACTATCACAGCGGATTTTTATAAATGCACAGAGGTACTCAGAGATGTAAATGGCATACTCTTTTTATTTCAGAATGGAAATTTCTTACAGAATGCTCATAGAGCTTTTACAGAGTTTGATTCTTTCTAGAAACAGACTAGTCTTGCTTTTTCTGGACTTTTCACAGCTTAATCATAAGCAAGTTACTACCAGAGGCTTCTGGCAAGATCTAGGCTCTATATCAGAATCAGATTTTACACACCAAACTTGACTCTTCTAATGGTTTGGCCACTTTAGGTTCTTACCAGTGCCGAGCACACTGATACGCAGGCTTCTCAAACCAACTAATGACTTTGAGTGATTACTCGTGATGCAAGCAGATCGGATTGAGTACCCGCAGATGCAGAGCAGGAGAACACTCGACTCAAGAACACACAAGACTAAGACTCGATAACTCTAGGACCCGATGCCCCTACAATGAGCCTTACCCTTCTTTATATAGCAATAGAAGGGGGGACAAACATTACTGTTATTCAGACCGAAAAGACCTCAAGAATCATTTCTCTTTCAGTCTTTTATCAAAGCGACGTCCGCACAAATATTCGGGCCAGGCCGAATAATTGCTTTCGGGTAACGCATATGATAATCTTTTCTGAAAAGTAGATTCTTGTACCAAAACCAGACTTATGATGAACCACACAGTGGATACTTTTGTACAAAGTCCACGAGAAAAGACTAGGAGGGAATATTTACACTGTGGAGGCTTTTGAACAGTAAAGCCCACGGGAACACTGGTCACAATTAAGCCCTTGTGACTGGTACTTATTCAAAATAAAGTAAAGTCAGGGAATCTTTCCCTCTTGTAAAGCAAGTCATCACATGCTTTGGTATATATTCGTCGGACTATCATAGGCTTTCCCAGTATGATCTGATGTTGCACTTTGGTGAGCACGCACCATTCTAAATGATCTACCATATATTCATGGAGAGCATAATTAGTCATGTGGAATGGGTCCCATTCTTTGACTGTCATTTCTCTGACTGTGCTGTAGATGCGATGATAGCAATCTCCAATATTATAATCAAAACACTCCTGACAGTGTCTTCTTTGAAATCCTTCATGGTACACCGGATCCATAGCTGTTCTGTTGACGCCGTAATCTGTCCACCAATTTCTAAACCATTCACATTGCCGATTATTCTGTGAGGCTGCCATTGTGCTAAACTTTAACTTGGTATAGTGGGTATCTGTCTTATCATCTACATTCATAAAGTCCCACCATAACTTCTTATAATCCTGGAAATTGTAGACTGTATCTGGGAATATTATCCTTGGATCACACGATATGATTCCTTGGTTGGAGGGACCCCATTATTTATTATGCAAAACAGGTGGCATCCACAGACATAAGAAAATGTTGTGAACGTCTTCGTCATCGAACATAAGAAAATGTGAGGACAGCTTTAAAGTGTGGAAGAAAATCAGAGTAAGTGGGTGTCATTATTTCTTTGATTTGGTAGCCGTACTGCATCTTACACGTCTCCCCACCATGGTACATATCACATGTTCACTTTATCAAAATACATTGAATCTTTTTTCAATTTATCAAACCTTTTGAAAGGCAACTGGAATGCTATGTAAACCTTGTTTCTTAATAAATATGAAAGTTGTTTAAATTGGGTTTCTTACAGGGTAGCGGGATATCTCCAATGGGGTGTTATCCCGGTCGTCGATTCTCGCAAGGAAGTTAAAAGGATTCAGGTATGCATCATATAACACGATGGTTTATTGACCAAGTTATTACTTACACGTGTGTTTCTGGTTTGGATAGAGGAGGTTTGGCAGTGTTTGAGGAGAGAACTTGGCCCTACACAAGGGATTAAATTTGAGGTTTCTGATTTGTTTTTTTTCTTTTTTAGGGGTAAAATATAGTTGATTTTAAATTAAACATGTCATTATCAACTGGAAAATAATTGAGGAAAATTTTAAAAAGACGGGCATAAAAAAATCAAGGCAATGCATAACCTCAACATCATCCTTTGAAATTGCAACAGAGAAGCAACATGCTCTACACTACTTGTGATGGTGGGGTAGTTGGGGATCTTTTTTTTAGTTTTGACTATGCCTTTTGTAGTCTGCGACTTCAAGAAATGTATTCCAAGAAAGAGGTAGTACTTTGGATACCCCCCCATCACAAGGGATATCTCCAGGTGGCACAATGGGAACCATTATTGCCCATTGATGTCATTGGTCCCCTTGACATTCGACATCAACTCAAGCATTCACATCAAGGTGGTTCCGTACTTGTTACTGTTGCAGTGTATCCATTTAGTTGAAGACCCCTGCATCACTATGTACCTCATTCAACAATGCTTACATTATGATACAGGGGAGGTACCCGCAGCTAAAGACCTATGCATACCACAACACCCCAATCAACAGTGCTTCACATTGGCAATGCATAAGGGAACCATATTACACCTATTTGACCAGAAAACGCCCTTGAGGGTGTCAGCAACTATCATCGTAAGCTATCAACACATCAACAACCACTGCATTGACTAGACCACAATTAGTCTTTGTCGAGATTGTAATCAAGTCCGATTAGCCATCATAACGAGCATGGTACATGCTTGCCTCGTATAGACACATTTTTTATTGTAGCTTTTCACCAGAGCATGGTTACCATTGATACTCAGCCAAATGGTGTTTCTCTACTCATCTCCACAACAAGCTATTCTCTCTCTCAAAAAGTCGATCAGACTCTCCATCAGAAAAGAAAATGTGATGTATTTTGGCTATACAGTTCCTCCTAACATCATACATCAGGGGGGAACTGTTAACACCAAAAAATTGTACACATGTTAGTATAATCCAAAAGACACTAAAAGTGTCCAGCAGAATGCACAAGTGGAAATTTTCCAGTCAAATACATTATGAAGTTTAAAAAATAAAAGTTCTCCCAAGGTCCAAAGTTTATAAAGGAAAAAAAATTAAGCCCGCACATCTATTTCTTCAATAGACACACACACGAAGAATAACCTCCAAAATATGAGTTGTTGCAGAAAAGGATGACTCAACGATCCAAGACCACTTTACACACTTGGGGCCGATTCTTTGACATGAGTTCAGTCCAATACAAATGAATTATAGTTTCCTTGGAGATATGCAGCCCTCAATGGAATCATCTTGTCCTACTCATGTGTCTTTATCATACATGTACCAAGAGAGGGAAGAAGGAATCAAAATTTTTCTATATAAACAAGCCATGGGAGAACCAAAACATGAGACATTGTTATGATGACCAAATTGTTGTTTGAGTAAACCACCATTTCTGCATTATTAAGGACAAAGAAGGGGAGAGCACTAACATGTTGGCCATATTGCTTCTAAGAAACCCATCATCTTAGTCAGAGAAGAGGAATCCACCATTGGAGAGTCTTCACACTTCTTTGAGAGAGAGGAGAAACTTGCAAAGATATTGAGGAAAGAAACCCCCTTGCTAAGGGATTTTGAGCCCCATAGCTCAAATAATTCTCTTCAAGTGTTTAAGATTCATCTATTATATTCAATCTCTACATCTAGCAATCAATAAAGGGAGATTTTTCCATATATTATTGATTTGTTTGCTCCATTTGAGCATTGTTTTGTTTATGTTTATGTATGCATTGTTTCCACTATTTACAATGTTGTGTTCATTTAGTTTTTTCCACTAACAACACCAATTTTGATTGTGAACCTTTGAAGGGAACAATCAACTACTAAGTGGGTTTCCTTTGGTACACTTGTGGTCCAAAATCACTATAACACCTACAAAACAATCTTGTTGTAGCTACTAATCCTATCGTTCCCTTGCGCTTTCCTGCTTTGCTTGGCCTTCTTTTCCAAATCCAATGAAAACTAGAGTGCTCCTAGAATGCTCCAAGATTTCTCTATGTGTGAAAGAGTATGAGAGAGAGAGAATAAAGAGAGAGCTCCAAGCTCAAACTAACAAAAGGTTACCATATTGACCAAAAGTTGTGAACTGATACTCATAAGCCTTCTATCATTGATGCATATTTTCTTCATTTTTCCTTCAATTTTCCTCACATGCAACTTTGTGACCTTTCAACTTCCTTTTCTCCTATTTTCCATTATTTTCATAAATTAAATGCCAATTAATGCCGCTTTTTCTTTGTTAATTCCTTTTCCACTTTCCTTAGCCATTAATTAATCACTAGTGATCCCCATCACTATGTTTTTCCTAACATTTAGTTTGGAATACGTACCCCATGACCATGGTCTTATTTTTATTTTATTTTTACTTAGGAATTCAACTAAGGTTGTTACACACTTGGACAATCGAGATGAAAAGACATTAATTAAAAATTATTTTTCCAGTCCTTCACCACCACATTGCCATGACTCTTTGCATGCCCTCTCATAGTAGCCATCGATCTAGCTATTAGACGAATAATATTCTGGAAACAATCAATCCTGGCCCTTGATAAATAAATAAAAATGAAATTCCTGTGATCGATGTCCACCGAAGGTTGAAATATACATGGCTATCGCTGAAAAATATTTTTGGTTAGATTACCTTTTTTGTTGTTTAAAATTTATTTTTGAATACATAAATGGTGTAGCACCCTGAAACACCCTTTGGGCACTTAAATTGTGGAAGGTTCATAGGTTAAACCTATTATTCCAACAAATTCCTATAGAATTTTAGGCAAATTTAACTAAAAAAACCTTCAAAACATAGAATAGTTAGACTACAACAAAATGATATGCTATGTTTAGGGTACAACATATGAATAGGGCTATTTTCTTCTTGTAATTTTACATGTATGATACACTATATATATATATATATATATATATATATATATATAGGGAGTTATATAAATATAGTCCACCATATGTTCAAAGTTGGAGATCTTTTATGCATTTGGGGTATGATTATCCCTAGTGGGGTTGTACACCAAGATATATAGATCCTATAATGTTATTGTAGAAATACTGCTTGCATCAATGTGAAAATGTAGCTTGACTCTTACTTGAGAATATATACCCTTTAGGGATATATTTTGCAGATAGTGCAATCTCATAAGAAGTGCCACATGTATCATAGACTATATCTATCTTGGGTGGAATAGGGTAAATATAGTCAATTACTCATTAAAGTTGTAGGGATTTATGTATTAGGGGTATGATTGTTCTTAGAAAGGTGGTATGCTGGCATGTATAGACACTATAACATAAACATAACAATACAACAAGCATTAGTGTGTCATACCAACATTATAGCTTGACTTGTATGTGAGACGATACTTCTTACATAATATAGTGTATGAACTAAAATACCTTCCATGTAGCTCCATGTATGGTGATATATATATACCCAAAATTTATATCTTTATGATTCCACAATTGAAATAAAACCTTTGATTTTGATGATTCAAACAAAAAGACCTTCCATGCAAATTCAACCTTTAAAGATTCAAAGGAAAAGACTTTCCATGCACATTCCACCTTTTACTTTTTCTACATAATTTGAATAATACTTGTTGTAGAATTTTATGTATTGATAACAGCAATTGAAATAAAACCCTATGCTTTGAATGATTTAAATAAAAATACTTTCCATGCAAATTCCATCTTGAATTATTTAATTAAAGAGAGATTCCATGCACATTCCATCTTTTACTTTTTTTATATAATTGGAATAATACTTAGAAATAAGAGACCTTTCATATACATTCTACCTTTTCCTTTTTCTATATAATTGGAATAAACTCATTATTGAATATTAACTCAATGATATTGATTGAAATAAAGTCTTACATTTTAAATTCTTTCAACAAAGAAATTTTCAATACAAATTCCAATTGAACAATTTAAAAAAAGAGATATTCCTTACATATTCCATCATTTAATTTTTCCACATATTTTAAATAATACTCACTCTACAAGGTGTTGAATGATTAAAAAAAAGAGACCTTCTATCCCCATTCCACCTTTTAAAATATGAATAATATTCAAACAAAGAGACCTTCCATACATATTCCACCTTTTGATTTATCTGAATAATTGGAATAATACTCCTTCTTTAAGATTAATTTAATGATATTCATTGAAATAAAGACTTAGATTTTGAATGATTTCAAAAAAGAAATATTCTATACAAATTCCACCTTGAATGATTTAAATAAATAAATCTTCTTTACATATTCCATTTTTACTTTTTTTACATAATTGAAATAATACTCAGTCTACAAAGTGATGTCTAAATAACATCACTATAAATAAAACCCTAGATTTCTATGGTTTAAACATAAATACTTTTCATACACATTTTACATTGAATAATTTAAACGAAGAGACCTTCCATACAAATTCCACATTTTTCTTTTTCTTAAAATTGAAGCAATACTTTTCTTGAAGGATATATTTCAATGGCTAGTCAATTGAAATAAAATATCATATTTTCAACCATCTAAATTTTCCATTTAACAACTTAAATCATATAAATTCCACTTTTTTCTATAAAATTTGAACAATACTTTTCTTGAAAGCTATGTATTAATAATTCATGAAGCACTATTTTCGACAATTTTTTTTTCAATAATTTAAATTTTCCAAACAACTTCCTTTTATCAATGTTACTTTGTGTTGCAATTATATCAAAATCTTGATAAGAAAGGCATTGCATAAGCATAGAAATATTACAAATGATGCATCAATGTCAAAGTGACTATAAATGTTTTACAAAAATACTAATAATTTACTTTTATTTGAATTTGTTGAAGTGTTAGATCAAAAACTTTTAAAAATTGAGAGAGTGGACATGATTACACACAAATCACACATTATATTTTATTGATCGTAATGGTTATATATATATGCACACACACGCACGCACGCGCGCGCGCACACACACACACACACACACAGGAATACATGACTCTTATAGATCCTAGAATAGTGGATCTAGATTTCTAAAAATAGCTAATACAACTTGTAAAACCTAATTCCAATAATGCCTAGAAATTGACAATTACAATGCACAATGATGCATGGAAGCATTACTTCCAAGTAAAACATGCTTAAAAAAGGAGATTGAATTATCTCACATGCTTAAAGTAAGCTATATTGGTAAAATGCCATCATTTTAGTGCCCCTACAATGCTTTTTAGCACTAGATAAAATATGTGTTACAAAAATCTCATTAACTTTTAGTAACTTTCCCTGTATATATCATTTTTGGTATGTCCATAGTGCATAGTGAAACAAATTGTAAGAATGCATTCGATGAATTACAAAATCGACATTTTCAAATATTTTAGTAGAACAACGTTTTGAAACATACATTTTTTAATTCCAATTATTTTTGGAAAAAATATAATAAGGAATTCCTAATTTTATGAGGTTTCTCTATATTAATTATTATATTGTCCTAATTAAATATAAATTTTCTATAAAAAAATAAATTTGTCTAGTTTCTAACTGATAACATTTTTATTTTTTAGGTGATTTGCATACAAAAAAGTTGTCAAATTTGAAATAGTTTCCTTAAGATGCCATCTATGAAAGAACATGGCAATTTGACATTCTTTTGTTGTTCATTATGGTGTGATTTAACTAGTGTGGATAATTGAAAGGGACTTCAACTTTGACATTGGGAGCAATGTAGCATTATTCCTTATATTGGTTCTTGTATTAAATTTCATTTCAAGCATATGGGCTAAAAATTATTGGAATATATGTTTAATACTCTCAATCAATTATCAATATTGAACCCTTCCCAAGGATTTAAACTTATCCTTGAAGGGTAATTCAAAAAACACCCTTTAGAAAACTGTTGATTGTTATGTCATGCCTGCGAGTTTGTTTTGGTGATTTTGAAGGTTTGCCTTTGTGTGCATGAGTTACTTTCGCTCTGTGAACATCGATCGTACTCACACACCAAGTTGCAAGCATTGTCATGCATGTGTCGTCACGGTCGTTCAAACATCTATCCCATGCGTCGTACTTGTCTCTCGTAACCTTGATGTCAGTCTCACTAAGCGCATGTTGTCTTGTTGGTTTGAGGTGTCTTGTCATCAATTCATGCTAAGTGTGTGATCACAATGTCATGTATGCACAAGTTCACTTGCTCTCACAATTAGCCATTTTTCCTGAAAATCTGTCGACTGGACAACCCTCCTTCAACTGGACCCCGACTGAGCTATACTACACAGTCTTAGCTCTCAGTGACCCTGTCTGTTGTGCAGAGCTTGAGGCTGTCTTCCGAGGTAGCACGCATTGCGCAATCCTGGAAGTGAGCCAACCGATTGTCTCCCAAAACTATGCAGAAGTTGTCCCCAAGTCTGATCCACTCCACGCTTCCCGCAACATCACTCATCAAGCCTCCCTTTGGTCTACTGGAAAACCTGAACCGCACTTTGACTTGAGGCTACATTTCTCACAAAAAATATGTAGAAGCTACCCAGCCGTCTGCATTACACTGTCTGTAGAAACTGCACAATCATGTGAGTCGAGCCCTACTTCCTGTAACTGCATTGTTCCAAGGAATTTCACATATTTGGCTGACAGGCCCTCTTGCTGGCTTTCCCTGCTCTCCCTCTCAGAATTGTGCAAAAATGACTGGCATGCCCCGTGTTATCTTGTCTTGCTCTCCCTTTGAAAATTGTGCAGTTTTGACTGGAAACCTCCCTGCTACCCCACTCTGCACTCATCCCAGAAACTACTTGTCAAACACTATCCCTCATAAATGTGGAGTTATGACCAACAGCTCCCTATAGCCCGATCCAACCTTGCTTTGATAAACTGCGTAGAAATGTCTGCTAGTGCCTCCATCTACCCGCTTTGTCTGCCTTAGAGAAACTGCACAGATTCCCAGCTAGACCCCCAGATGACCTGCCTAGTCCTCATCTTGAAAACTGCACAAAATTTCCTAGCAATTCCTCTTGACACCCTACCTTGTCTTCCTCCAAGGAACTACATAATTCTGCTTCCCAACTAGGTTCTACCTTGTAACTGTCACTGCTATCCTGGATTGCGCAAATCTTCCTCCTAGTGAAATTTGTGTATTTTTTCTCGACAATGCTTCAAAGCCTCACATATCGGCCTGAGTTGTGCTCTGCGCAGTTTTATTGCCTTGTCCCTCTCCCCAACACCTGCACTGAAATGGAAAATAATACATCATGTTAGACTAAAAGATTTTTAGATTTTATGTCGGCTCGTCATGAGTGATTGTAGGAACAGGTACATTGATGAAACATGGCACAACGACAAATGGGATGAAGAAGGAGCGCATGCTAGAATACTTTCTCACAGTTGAACGAACACATGAAGTACATCGAACAATAAGCGAAAGGGACACATACACGAGCACCATCAAGCAAGACCAAGATCATCAAAGACCTCGTGCACTATGCTATGTGGATGTGAAGACATGTTACACTGAGAGCACACCCATCACTCAACAACACAGTAGCTCGACGCGAACACCACAGTTAGCCAGTACATGTCAGCAGGGTCATGTTGGGTTGTGTCATGAGTTGTCTCGACCACATCACTATTATGGGCCATACTGGCTGTAATAAAAAGTAATGTAATGTGAAAGTCCAAGAGACGCACATATGAAGTTGAAGAGTCATGTTAGTTGAAAAGACGTAGGAACTCAAATAGTCATGAGGGAAGTCAAAGGGTCACAAGGGTTAGTTATCCCCCTTGGCTATATATACCCCCTCATTGTATGAGCAAAGGAATTTTCACCTTGGATCTTCCCACATAGCCTTGAGAGTGTTTAGTTTTTTTTTTTATGAGCGAGGAGTGGCTCCAATGTCCCACTACTGGGACTAGTCATGTATGGTGTACATATGTGTCTTGGAACGTTTTCTTAATTCAGAAGCCTATCTCAGGCGATCATGTTTTCACGAATGTTTTATATCCATTTGTAAGACTATTCTTTAAATGTTTGTAATGCATGTTTTCTTAACCTGTACTAAGATAGTTGAACTACTTTGGCTATTTTATTACTTACATTGTTGATGATGTGTTGTATTTTTTATCACTATTGTCTCATCCGTGTGGGCTACTTAGTCGAACACTAGACAAACCATCCTTTTGTTTTCTTGGTTTTAATGACCATCACCCTCGTGTGGACTACTCCGTTGGACAGTGTACGTTTTTTCCCTTGAACTTTGGTTTTCACGGCTGTCACATCCGATGTGGACTATTCCCCTTGGTGTTGGACAGACCCTTGTTGCTTATGAGAGCATGCTGCCCTAGGGAGATATCTTCGGATTTTTCAGGTTTGTTTGAAATATTCACCTTTATGGTAGGTGAAATGTTGGACATGTTCCCTTCCTCGAATGCATCAGGTGCTGGGATGGGATTTTTGAACCAATCTACTTTTCCCGGTGAGATAAAATCTAAATGGAGGCATTTTTTTTTTTTACCACTTTTTTCAATGGAGCTTGTAAATTCCACGAGCGCTATCATAGATATCATACATGCGTAGTAGTACAAGTTTTTCAGAATTAGGTTTTGGTATATCTAAGATGGAAGTAAGCTGAGTGCATTAGGCGTCAGGTCAACACATAATTGAATTCTCTATTCGAAGGAAAAGTTATAGCCAAGCTGCCCTTCACCCCGATTCCTTTCATACAAAAATTGAGCCACAGGGGCCTCAGTGGAGATGATCCAACGGATTGCGCTATGGTTTTCTTCTATTTTTGTGCTTTATGAGCACTAGATCTAATTTGCAGAAGTTTCTAGGTTTTTCTCCACCCAGGGGTGTTGCAAGCACAAGATTGTTCCCAGTTCTTGATACTAAATCGAGTTAAAATAAATGAATGAAGGGTTTCAAATGATTCAGAGAGATATTCACTATAACTTGAATGACGGTAAAGCAATAAGGTGTATTCACACATATTTTTGGTCATAAAAGTTTTTTTTAAATCTTGGAGTGATAAGGAGTGGATAAAATCATTTATTTGTAATGGAGAAATAAGGAGTGTATTTTGTCATTTTGGATTTATAAGTATTTTGTATTTGGAGAGATAAGTGAATATATTTATTTCTAGAAGGTTGACTCAGTTTTTGAAGACAATTTACCTCCAAGAAGTTCTCAAACTTTGTGCTTGAGAAGTTTCAATGAAGATGTTGTAAAGATGAAAGGTTGATGTACTCAGGTAATTAATAAAATCATAATTTTTTGTGGTGCTTGTGTCCTGAATCCGCCTGAAATTGAATAAGGGGATCTTAGGTACATTGTGTGTAATGAATGCATGTGCATGACTTGTGTTCAAATTATCTCTTTGTATTATGCTTAAACAACTACATGCACATAAGCAAAGCTTAAGTATAAAAACGCTTAATCAAGCGCTTGTAATCAAGCTTAAGTACACAAGTACAAAGCGTCACATCATCAACTTGATAAGATGATATTCCAAGCAAACACATTTCACATCATGTAATCAAAGTTATCAAGTTAAGGACGCTACAAAATCAAGCATTTCAAGCCAACACGACATCAACATCATCAACACTTTTTGTATCACTTGCAGATAAACATTTTTCAACTGAATTGTACGGGTGCATTCTCGGTTGTAACTAACACCCTAATTTGAATTGTTAAGGTGAATACTTTAAGTCAAGTAAGTATTCAACTAAGTCATCAAGATTGGAGTTGTCTTTTGTCTCTTGGGTGCATTTTCGACATTGTTCGACACCCTTCCTTTTTTAAAAAATCAGCACATTCAGTGAGTACATTCATGAAAGCAAAAAGTGTCAATAATAAATCAAGCAAGTTCAAGCAATCCATCTAGAAAGCAATCATCATTCAAACAATCAAAGCAAGCGAGTGTGTCAAAATCAAGTGTGAAAGTTCACAGCACGACATCTACAACAAACAAGCCAGTGTGAAGTTGATTGAAGCATTCACAAAGTGTCAGTGAAGCATTCAAGCAAAGCGATCGTCATCAAGTGAGCGTGAAATCAAGAGTTCACACAACCAAGTTATAAAACTCTAACAAGTGTTTAAAGCATCAACAATAAGAAATAGTACAAGAGAGCCTGAATTCAAAGTGAGCAAGCTAACATGGCGACACACTTTCAACTGTCCCAAATTCTTAACAGTTTGATTTTATCATCAGTTGGTTACATGGTGAACATCAACAAAACAACTCTCACTGATATTCAAGTGCATCTTCAACATGCACATCAAATGATTGAGTTCCTTCAACTCGAGTCGCAACTACAAAGAACTGAGTTGCTAGAGAAGAATGATGCTTCCAAGTCTTTAAACAATACAAATACATATGTTGATTCCAAGTCACTGATCCAACCAACTTCAAGTGTCGAAGTGGTCCTTGATCCAGTTCAACTTTCTTCCAAACCAATCATCAAGCCATGGGAATAAATTCAAAGAAATAAAAATCGACGAGGATTAGGATTTAACAAAGATGAAAACAACTTGCATATCCTTGATTATTCTAAGACGATCAAGTTCATCAGTGCAAGATTTATTGATCAAATCACATCAACAAGTCATGAGAAATTAGCAAACAAACCAAAATGCCTTCATTGTCAAAAAACCGGTCATCTGGAAGATCATTGTTTTGGTCTCCATCCTTGTCACCATTGTGGCAAGTCAAATCATTCATCAACATAATGCAGCAAAAAACAAGAATCAAGCAGATGAAGATCGATTATTCATGGATTTATCCCTGGGAATGGTCATCCAAGGTTAGAAGATTGTATAAATTTTACAATTGAATTCACTCACACATAATGCAACCAATAGTAAAAATGAAGATGGTACTCTCGTGCAGTTGAATGGGGGAGTACACCAGTGAAACACTCCTACACCTGAAGGGGGGGAGTTCAACAATAATTTGAAGAAGATTGTCTCTCCTTTCAGCTGACAAAGGGGGCGAAATGTCAATGAAATTGACAGTGGTTGTCAGACTGAAAGTCTTGACAACATCAGCAAAGCAGCCAATGGGAATTTTCAGTGGTTGTCAGACTAAAAGTCTCGACGGCATCAACGAAGCGGCCAGTGGGAATTTTCATCAGTGAGTGAGCATCAACAAATTTTCCAGTGGGCGATCAACAACAAAGTCAGCCGTGAGCAGTTTTCAAACACAGCAAAAGCAACAGTGAGTTGTTTTTAAACGTCATCAGCCAGTGGGCGTTCTCTATATTTTGTCATTGGACAAAGGATGTTGATTGCAAGTAAAGGGCAGATGGATCCTTTTGCATCTTGGCACATGAAGGAGTTGTCAAGTGACATTCAGAGATGAATTAGACATGCAACTAACTCATGGTCTCTTCATATTGCAGTTTCTTCAACATCCATCTTTGGCAGTTTTTTAGGCAAATGTTTTTTGAGGATCAACAATTTCAATATGAGGACTTGGAGATGGTACCAAGTTCTTAATTTGGACTTATCATTGGGGGGGGAATGTTAGCCTCACTCTCACATTAAAAACAATTCTAAGTCCAAATAATTAAATTAATTAAAATCATGAAAGTTAGGATTTAATCCTACCTTTCTAGATTGAGTTTGTTTCTCATGGTTAGGAGTCAGTTTAGACTTAGTTGTTTGAGAGATTCTTTCCAACCAGTTAGTCTCCTAGATTAGTGTGTCGTTGAGGTATTTTCTCAAGCATAGTGTCCAAGATAGATGTATTATCTTGAGACCAACTTTCTCATGTATTTATTTGTACTATTATCATTCTTTGTACATTAGATTGATTAATAATGAGAATGTGAGGAACAATGTAAGGTTGAGGCCTTTTTCGCCATATGTGGTTTTTCTATATTTCTGATATTTATTTTATGAGTGTGAGTATGTATTATTTGTTTATTAGTTTTCTTCACGGTATCTAGGTTGAGGAATTGTTTAGATGGTCAAAAGTAATGGGAATTTGAATAAAAAAAATTCAAAAAATCTTGAACAAAAATTTGTTTTTAATGTGAGAGTAAGGCTAACATTCCCCCCCTCAATGATAAGTCCAAATTAAGAACTTGGTACCATCTCCAAGTCCTCATATTGAAATAATTAAACAATTCGAATTCCAAATAATTAAATTAATTAAAATCATGAAAGTTAGGATTTAATCCTACCTTTCTAGATTGAGTTTGTTCCTCATGGTTAGGAGCCAGTTTAGGCTTAGTTGGTTGAGAGATTCTTTCCAACTAGTTAGGCTCCTAGATTAGTGTGTTGTTGAGATATTTTCTCAACCATAGTGTCCAAGATAGGTGTATTATCTTGAGACCAATTTTCTCATGTATTTATTTGTACTATTATCATTCTTTGTACATTGGATTGATTAATAATGAGAATGTGAGGAATAATGTAAGGTTGAGGCCTTTTCCGCTATGTCTGGCTTTTCTCTATGTTTGATAGTTATTTTATGAGTGTGAGTGTGTATTATTTGTTTATTAGTTTTCTTCACGGTATCTAGGTTGAGGAATTGTTTAGATGGTCATAAGTAATGGGAATTTGAATTAAAAAAATAAAAAAATCTTGTAGTAGTCGTATTTGAATCATGTTTTTGCTAGTAGAAATGGATTAAGCACCATCAAAAACCTCTTGGAAACTTAGAATCTTGAAGTTTGACAATTGTAACTTGGATTTACAAAAATCCCTATCAGATTTTATCAAAACCTTACCTGAATTTCTATGATTTTTTTGAGAAAAACAATCTGTTTAGACTACATCATCAATAAATCTCAAGAGTCCAGAGATTTGGAGAATAGTTTCATGATTCATTGTGTACATTGAGTAAAATAGTTAACTGTAAGTCGATATGGATGAATATATATGAAACCATAAATAACATTTATTGTAAATTTATAAAGGATAGTGAATATTTATGGAGAAAACATATGGAGAAAACTAAGCACCATGTCTGCATTGAGGATTCCCCAATCATTGCAAGGGTTCATCACTTCCATCATATGAAGCTGAAAGAAACCATTCAGATTGAGAAACATGCAATCAATCTGATTATGGTTACAAATTAAGTAGGAGCACAGAGTTCCTACCCTCTCTTCTTAATCCTGCCTTTTTTTCCTTATTTTGTTTTAGGAAAAAAATGATTTAATAATATTAATCTAATTGTATAATCGTTACACATATAATTATATTTATTTGTACTCTATGATTAAATATTTATTTTATTCAGTTCAATAATTATTTTATTTGTACAATATAATTAATCTAAACATCATTTTCATTAACTTGGAGTCATCTAACGAGGCGGAGGAATTGCCTGGACGGCTAAAAGTGGTTGGAATCCGGGCAAAAAAAATTCAAAAAATCTTGTAGTGGCAGTGCTTGAATCGTGTTTTTGATGGTGGAAATGGAGTCATCACCATCAAAAACGTCTAGAACACCTAAAATTTTGAAGTTTAACAACTATAACTTGGATTTACAAAAATCCTTGCCAGATTTTCTCTGAATATGACCAGAATTTCCATAACTTTCCGAACAACTCCTCCACCTCATTAAACTACGCGCTTATCATTTCACATATTTATCCTATCATAATTTCTATATAACACACTGATACGTAACATACATACATTTACATTGAAATAATACAGTATAAAGAGTTATCATACTTCCCATAAATAAATACCAACCTTAATGCATAAATCATCCATATGATGAACTATACATTTACATTGAAATACATTGAAATACTGCGGTATAAAAAGCTATCATACTTCCAATACATAAATTCCAACCTTAATACATAAATCATCCATATGATGGAGTATATTCATTAAGCTCTCCGTTGTAACACCACTTCAAATTTTAAAGACATTTTGACTATCATGTCATTCATAAAGACATTTAATGTGAAGAATCTAAAAACATGTCGGCTAGGAAAAATAAAATTAAAGGCAACGAAATTCCTAATTAGTCCCTCTTAAAATATCTTTTATGATTTATTGTATGGAAGTAATACCTTGACGGGGTAATTTCATAGTTGGGCCCTCGCGCAAAGAAAATATGTTACCTCAATCACACGATATGATTCCTTGGTTGGAGGGACCCCATTATTTATTATGCAAAACAGGTGGCATCCAAAGACATAAGAAAATGTTGTGAACGTCTCCGTCATCGAACATAAGAAAATGTGAGGACAGCTTTAAAGTGTGGAAGAAAATCAGAGTAAGTGGGTGTCATTATTTCTTTGGTTTGGTAGCCGTAGCGCATCTTACGCGTCTCCCCACCATGGTACATATCACATGTTCACTTCAAATA
>APFE031655529.1:45120-59203 GCA_000404065.3 Pinus taeda
AAGTCTATGTGAGGACATGAAATAGTTTCTCCTTTGATTGAGGAATTTAACCTTCAGTTAAAGAGATAAGGATGAGTTGTAATCAGTTGACTTAGTTTAACTTAGTCAAGTCTGGTTAGATTAATTTAACAGTTTGTTAAATTAATGAGAGTTCAGTTAGTTAATTCTTGCATGCATGTAACTATTGTATTTCAGATAACTGAGTATTCACTCATGGATAACTCATGCATGTCAGTTCAGTCAGAGACCCAATTGAGATCAGATGGAGGGACAATGTACTATCAGTTGTTAGGATATTTCTTGGTGAATATTCCTTGCATGCAAAAGGAATATTATTCCTTATGGATTGCACAGTTGGACCTAAGGTTACAGTGAGTGTGATGAGGTTAATTCACACATGTGATATCATTGGACCCCAATCAAAGCTGCGCAAGGAAATAGGAGGCTTGGAGGGCTTGAGGAAGATATATTCTATGTCTATTGAGTCTGTGAGTTGTATAGTTTGATTATAGAGAGAGCAGGATAGCTTGAGAGCTTATTCTTTTTGTAACTTGAACAAGATTTCCACTTGTATGATAATACAGAGTTGGGGTTTTAGGCTGGTGCTTTCCCCAGTGATATATCTTCTGTGTTATGGTTGATTACTTCTCATTCTCAGTTATATCTGTTCATGCTTGATGTTGCTCATGTTCGATTAAGCTTCCGCTAAAATGTTTGTAGAAGTAGATCAAGTGTTTTGCTTTAGTACATTGCATTACCAGGTGATCTACAGTGGGAATTTCTACATCCCTCTCATTGTAATAATCGATCTAGCTATTAGATGAAGAATATTCGAGCAGCAACCAATCCTAGCCCTTGATAAATAAAGAAAAATGAAATTCATGCGATTGATGTCCACCGAAGGTTGAAATATATATGCCTATCGATGAAAAATATTTTTGGTTAGATTGTCTTTTTTGCTGTTTAATATTTATTTTTGAATACATAAATGGTGTAGCACCCTGAAACACCCTTTGGGCACTCAAATTATGGAAGGTTCATATGTTAAACCTATTATTCCAACAAATTCCTATAGAATTTTAGGCAAATTTAACTAAAAAAACCTTCAAAACATAGAATAGTTAGACTACAACGAAATGATATGCTATGTTTAGGGTACAACATATGAATAGGGCTATTTTCTTCTTGTAATTTTACGTGTATGAATATATATTATATATATTATAGAGAGAGGAGAGGAGAGATGAGAGAGAGGAGAGTCCACCATATGTTCAAAGTTGGAAGATCTTATATTATATATATATTATATATATAGAGAGAGAGAGAGGGGAGAGAGGAGAGAGAGAGAGAGAGAGAGAGAGAGAGAGAGAGAGAGTCCACCATGTGTTCAAAGTTGGAGATCTTTTATGCATTTGGAGTATGATTATCCCTAGTGGGATTGTACACCAAGATATATAGATCCAATAATGTTATTGTAGCAATACTAGTTGCATCAATGTGAAAATATAGCTTGATTCTTTCTTAAGAATATATACCCTTTAGGGATATATTTTGTAGATAGTGCAATCTCATAAGAAGTGCCACATGTATCATAGACTATATCTATCTTGGGTGGAATAGGGTAAATATAGTCAATTACTCGTTAAAGTTGTAGGGATTTATATATTAGGGGTATGATTGTTCTTAGTGAGGTGGTATGTTGGCATGTATAGACACTATAACATAAACATAACAATACAACAAGCATTAGCATGTCATACCAACATTATAGCTTGACTTGTATGTGAGAAGATACATCCTACATAATATAGTGTATGAACTAAATTAACTTCCTTGTAGCTCCATGTATGGTGATATATATATATATATATATATATATATATATATATATATATATATATATATATAGATTATATATATATATATATATATATATTATACCCCAAAATTTATATCTTTGTGATTTCCACAATTAAAATAAAGCCCTAGATTTTTATGATTAAACAAAAGACCTTCCATGCAAAATTCCACCTTTAAAGATTCAAAGGAAAAGACTTTCCATGCACATTCCACCTTTTACTTTTTCTACATAATTTGAATAATACTTCTTGTAGAATTTTATGTATTGATAATAGCAATTGAAATAAAACCCTATATTTTGAATGATTTAAATAAAAATACTTTCCATGCAAATTCCATCTTGAATTATTCAATTAAAGAGAGATTCCATGCACATGTCATCTTTACTTTTTTTATATAATTGGAATAATACTTAGAAATAAGAGACCTTTCATATACATTCTACCTTTTCCTTTTTCTATATAATTGGAATAATACTCATTATTGAAGATTAACTCAATGATATTGATTGAAATAAAGTCTTAGATTTTAAATACTTTCAACAAAGAAATTTTCAATGCAAATTCCACTTGAACAATTTAAAAAAAGAGATATTCCTTACATATTTCATCATTTATTTTTCCACATATTTTAAATAATACTCATTGTACAAGGTGTTGAATGATTTAAACAAAGAGACCTTCTATCCACATTCCACCTTTTAAAATATGAATAATATTCAAACAAAGAGACCTTCCACACACATTCCACCTTTTGATTTTTCTGTATAATTGGAATAATACTCCTTCTTTAAGATTAATTTAATGATATTCATTGAAATAAAGACTTAGAGTTTGAATGATTTCAGAAAATGAGTATTCTATACAAATTCCACCTTGAATGATTTAAATAAATAAATCTTCTTTACATATTTTGTTTTTATTTTTTTTACATAATTGAAATAATACTCAGTCTACAAGGTGATGTCTAAATGACATCACTATAAATAAAACCCTAGATTTCTATGGTTTAAACATAAATACTTTTTATACAAATTTTACATTGAATAATTTAAACAAAGAGACCTTCCATACAAATTCCACATTTTTCTTTTTCTTAAAATTGAAACCATACTTTTCTTGAAGGATATATTTCAATGGCTAGTCAATTGAAATAAAATATCATATTTTCAACCATCTAAAGTTTCCATTTAACAACTTAAATCATATAAATTCCACTCTTCTTTTGCTATAAATTTGAATAATACTTTTCTTGAAAGTTATGTCTTAATAACTCTTGAAACACTATTTTCGACATTTTTTTTCTTCAATAATTTAAATTTTCCAAACAACTTCCTTTTATCAATGTTACTTTGTGTTGCGATAATATCAAAATCTTGATAAGAAAGGCATTGCATAAGCATAGAAATATTACAAATGATACATCAATGTCAAAGCGACTATAAATGTTTTACAAAAATACTAATAATTTACTTTTATTCGAATTTTTTTAAGCGTTAGATCAAAAACTCCTAAAAATTGAGAGAGTGAACATGATTACACACAAATCACACATTATATTTTATTGATCACAATGGTTATATATATATAGGAATAAATGACTCTTATAGATCCTAGAATAGTGGATCTAGATTTCTAAAAATAGCTAATACAACTTGCAAAACCTAATTCCAATAATACATAGAAACTGACAATTACAATGCACAATGATGCATGGAAGCATTAATTCCAAGTAAAACATGCATAAAAAGGGAGATTGAATTATCTCACATGCTTAAAGAAAGCTATATTGGAAAAATGCCATCATTTTAGTGCCCCTACAATGATTTTTAGCACTAGATAAAATATGTGTTACAAAAATCTCATTAACTTTTAGTAACTTTACCTATATATATCATTTTTGGTATGTCCATAGTGCATAGTGAAACAAATTGTAAGAATGCATTCGATGAATTACAAAATCGACATTTTCAAATATTTTAGTAGAACAATGTTTTGAAACATACATTTTTTAATTCCAATTATTTTTGGAAAAAATATAATAAGGAATTCCTAATTATGAGGTTTCTCTATATTAATTATTATATTGTCCTAATTAAATATAAAGTTTCCATAAAAAATCAAATTTGGCTAGTTTCTAAATGATAACATTTTTATTTTTTAGGTGATTTGCATACAACAAAGTTGTCAAATTCGAAATAGTTTCCTTAAGATGCCATCTATGAAAGAATATGGTAATTTGACATTCTTTTGTTGTTCATTATGGTGTGATTTAACTAGTGTGGATAATTGAAAGGGACTTCAACTTTGACATTTGGAGCAATGTAGCATTATTCCTTATATTGGTTCTTGTATTAAATTTCATTTCAAGCATATGGGCTAAAAATTATTGGAATATATGTTTAATACTCTCAATCAATTATCAATATTGAACCCTTCCCAAGGCTTTAAACTTATCTTGTAAAGGTAAGTCAAAAAACACCCTTTAGAAAAATGTTGATTGTTATGTCATGCTTGCGAGTTTGTTCTGGCAATTTTGAAGGTTTGTCTTTGTGTGCATGAATTGTTTTCGCTTTGTCAACATCGATCATACTCACACACCAAGTTGCATGCACTGTCGTGCAAGTGTCGTCACGGTCATTCGAACATCTATCTCATGCATCACACTTGTCTCTCGTAACCTTAATGTCGATCTCACTGAGCACATGTTGTCTTGTTGGTTTGAGGTGTCTTGCCGTCGATTCATGCTAATTGTGTGACCACAATGTCATGTATGCACAAGTTCACTTGCTCTCACACTTTCCTAAAAATTTCTCGACTGGACAACCCTCCTTCAACCGGACCCCGACTGAGCTACACTGCGCAATCTCAGCTCTCAGTGACGTTGCTTTGCTGCCTAGAACTGCACAGAGCTTGAGCTTGTCTTCCGAGGTAGCATGCACTACGCAATCCTAGAAGTGAGCCAACCGATTATCTCCCAGAACTATGCAAAAGTTGTCCCCAAGTCCAATCCACTCCACGCTTCCCGCAACATCACTCATCAAGCCTCCCTCTAGTCTACTGGAAAACCTGAACTGCACTATGACCTGAGGCTGCATTGCTTACCAAAAATATGCATAAATTGCCCAGCTGACTGCACTACATTGTTTGTAGAAATTACGCAATCATGCGAGTCGAGCCCCTGCTGCCTGTAACTGCATTGTTCCAAGGAATTGCACAGATTTGGCTGGCATGCCCTCTTGCTGACTTTCCTTGCTCTCCCTCTGAGAATTGCGTAGATATGATTGGCATGCCCCATGTTGTATTGTCTTGCTCTCCCTTTGAAAATTGTGTAGTTTTGACTGGAAACCTCCTTGCTGCCCCGCTCTGCACTCATCCCATAAACTACTTGTCAAACACTATCCCTTAGAAATGCGCAGTTATGTCCAACAGCTCCCTATAACCGATCCAACCTTGCTTTGATAAACTGCGCATAAATGTATGCTAGTGCCTCCTTCTACCCACTTTGTCTGCCTTGGAGAAACTGCACAGATTCCCACCTAGACCCCCGGATGATCTGCCCAGTCCTCATCTTGAAAACTGCACAGAATTTCCTAGCAGTTCCTCGTGACACCCTACCTTGTCTTCCTCCCAGGAACAACATAATTCTACTTCCCAACTAGGTTCTACCTCGCAACTATCATTGCTATCTTGGATTGCACAAATCTTCCTCCCAGTGACATCCGTGTAGTTTTTCCCGACAATGCTTTGAAGCCTCACACCTCGGCCTGAGTTGTGCTCTGCACAGTTTCAGTGCCTTGTCCCTCTCCTTGACACCTGCACTAAAATGGAAAACAATGCATCATGTTAGACTAGGAGATTTCTAGATTGATTTCGGCTCGACATGAGTGATTATAGGAACAGGTACATTGATTAAACATGGCAGGATGAAAAATGGGATGAAGAAGGAGTGCATGCTAGAAGACTTGCTCGTAGTTGAATGAACGCACGAAGTACATTGAACAATAAGTGAAAGGAACACATACACGAGCACCATCAAGCAAGACCAAGACCATAAAAGACCCCGCACACTTTGCTATGCAGATGTGAAGACATGTTACACTGAGAGCACACCTATCACTCAATAGCACAGTAGCTCAACGCAAACACCACAGTCAGTCAGTACATGTCAACAACATCATGTCGAGTTGTGTCATGAGTTGTCTCAGCCACATCATTATTATGGGCCATTCTCGTTGTAATAAAATGTAATGTAATGTGAAAGTCCAAGAGACGCACATATTAAGTTGAAGAGTCATGTTAGTTGAAAAGACATAGGAAGTCAAACAGTCATGAGGGAAGTCGAAGGGTCACAAGGGTCAGTTATCCCCCTTGGCTATATATACCCCCTCATTGTATAAGCAAAGGAAATTTCACCTTGGCTCCTCCCACATAGCCTTGAGAGTCTGTAGTTTGTTCTTTGAGGAGTGAGGAGTGGCTCCAATGTCCCACTACTGGGGCTAGTGATGTATGGTGTACATATGAGTCTTGGAACTTTTTCTTAATTCAGAATCCTGTCTCACGCGATCATGTTTTCACAAATTTTTTCTATCCATTTGTAAGATTGTTCTTTAAATGTTTGTAATGCATGTTTGCTTAACCTGTACTAAGATAGTTGAACAACTTTGGTTATTTTAGTACTTACATTGTTGACAATGTGTTGTATTGTTTATCATTGTTGTCTCGTCCGTGTGGGCTACTCCATCAGACACTAGACAAACAATCCTTGTGTTTTCTTGGTTTTAACGACCGTTACCCCTGTGTGGACTACTCTGATGGACAATGTACATTTTTTCCCTTGAACTTTGGTTTTCACGACTGCCGCATCCGACGTGGACTATTCCCCTTGGTGTTGGACAGACCTTGTTGTTTATGGGAGCATGCTGCCCTAGGGAGATCTCTTTGGATTTTTTAGGTTTGTTTGAAATATTCACCTTTATGGTAGGTGAAATGTTGGACATGCTCCCTTCCTTGAATGCATCAGGTGCTGGGATGGGATTTTTGAACCAATCTACTTTTCCTGGTGCGAGAAAGTCTTTTGATTTAATGGTGCAATTGTTGTGGGTCTGTACACTGTTGGGAACAATTTTTATTTTATTTTGTTTATTTATTTTTATTTTATTTATTTATTTATTTTTATTTTATTTTATTTATTTATTTATTTATATTTATATTTATATTTATATTTATTATTATTTATTATTTTATTTATTTTTATTTTTATTTTTTATTTATTTTTTTTCGGTTAGAAAAAATCCACGATGGTGCATGGCATCCAAGGATATTCAAGTTTTGTCATGGCTCGAGAATATTCTTCATCTGAATGAAAAATATTATCCAAATTTGACTTGGGGTGTTCTAGGTCTTGAATCTGAGATGTGATCTTGGTTGTGTTGGTGGATAAGCAAGAATATGATTCATTGGTTGAGGTCGTAGTACCGAGAGAGGTTGATAAAGTGGAGATTGGGTGGTTTTGTACCTTCGAAGTTGGTACCACTGTTGAGGTGGATTTTGCGGTCTTGACACCATAAAATGATGAGTAGACAACACGAATCATGGTTCCTACGGATGAGGAAATAAATCGTATATGGTGTTGTGTGTCGTCAGCATTGGGTGGTGGCAGAATCTCAGTTGTGGGAGACTGCAACTGTCTGGGAGGAAGCTCTTGCATTCTTTTTGGTGTACAAGGGGAAGAATGGCTTCTTCCATAGGATTCTATTTTTGAATGCTAAGATGTCGAAATGTATGTAACATAGGGAATGCCTTATTTCTATGAGTCGTATTAGTACAAATTCTACATACCTACCTCATAGTACAGTTTGTTGATGCCTCACTACCTTATGGAAAATAACATTTGTATTGGTGGTGGTAGGGGGGATAAGATGACATGGATACTGCTTTGTTGTTGGTTTTCGTTTCTCCTCAAACACACACAGAATGGACCTTGATGCTTCATTCCTGGTGGGTGGAAAATGATCTGATGGTTTGATCTCTACTCTGGCCAAATCATAATTCTATGCGATACATCGCCACATGAATCCTAATAATGGACAGAATTGAGAAATATGGGGACAATGTCGAACATGATGGTTTCTCGCACAAATTTGGAAAGTGTGATGTTTGTACCTTGATTTAATTGGTTGGGTGACATTGGGAACATGATATAATCGATTGTATTCCCATAGCTCAGGGAATTAGTTGATTAAATGTTTTGGTGCGTTGCATAGAGCACAAGTAGGTAACGGTGTGGTATATGTTTGTTGAGATCACCTCCGATCATGGTTGGAGGTTGACAAACCCATCGAAGGAGAGGAGAAAGAAGATTCTTCTCTTATGACATAAAAAATATTTTTGGAACCATCCTCTGTCGAGAGTAATGGGGAATTGGATTGGGTGAGTGCAACTAACGCATCTTGGTATCAATGAGCTTCGGGGAAATGATGGGTATAATTATCATACTCTGCACAGATGGCACAACTTGATTGGTGCATAATGCTTTAAGATGTGTGGGTGTGTTCTTCTTCCTGATAGGGGGGGAGGGTTTACAGGATATTTTGGGGCATGTAGTAGAGATTTAAGCTCTTTTAATTCACGACACTCATTGGTGGGGTGTCCTATGGTTTCACACAAGGCGTAGGGTTGAGGGACCCTAGAGGAGGGAGCATTTGGGGATTTTGCCTTTTTACCTTTTTTATAATCCTTTGGTTTTACCTCAGCTAGTGTTGGTATCGACACTGCTTGTGGCATAGGCACTACCTGGGTATGTGATGTATGTGGTGTCATATTATCCTCAGGAGGAATAGGGACTACCCCTATTGCAATGTAACCTTTTCTAGTTGGCGTGGCCTTGGGGGCCAAATACCAGACTGGAATTATGAGGGCTATGCCAGGAAATGAGGGTGTTGCGATGCCTTACCCCATGTCTCAAAATAGTTTGGTTGATATCAATTCTAGCACCCTTCTTCCTCACTATTAATAAGTGCTATGCCACTATATCACCACTTTTTGTGCCATTGTTTCACCATTGAGACTATTTGATTTTTTTTTTGAATTCCACACCTATATAGCATCAAGGAGTAATAGATAAGAGATGGGGGGAGGATATAATAGAAGGGAACCCTCAGACACCAGGAGAATTCACAAACACTCTCTTATAGTTGACATCTTCAAAACCACCAGTGGTCAAGTTTCTTTGAGCTGCTAAAGGGGTACGATGATGATCTTTCCCATGAATTTTCCATGGAATTACACTCTCAAGAGGAAGAAAGTGCCACAACTATTTTCAAAGGGTTGGACATCTTTCTCAGTCCTGAAACCATCAGCCAAGTGACCATCTTGCCTCTAAGAGTTAGATGATGCAAAGAAGAGAAGCAAGTAAGTGTCACATTTAGGAAAAACTTCTTCATTTCAAAAGAGAAGCCTGTAAAAGACACGAATGGAGTGAGAAGAGAAATTTTGCCTTACCCTTGGGATGAGGTAGCTTACCATATCCTTAAATATATATCTTGTGAAGGGAGATTAAGTGTGGTTTATGCCTACCACTTCAAGCTACTTTAGGAGGTGATATTCAAGGCAGAATTATCCCTTTCTCAAAGACTTAGTGTCCCTCATTTCCTTCTGCAGTCAATCATGGATATGAGTCATAAGGCAAGGGAAGGAAAACAACACCATGGCCTCATGAAATTGATAGTGGTAGATGATCTTAACCACTTGAGAATCCCTATCATATGGAACAAATTTGTGGACATGGATAGGGAGATTTTCACAGAAACACAAGTCCTCACACCACGAGAGACTCCAACCTCTAGCGTTAGAGGAAGAGAAGGAAAAGAAAATGAATAAGAAGGAGAAAAGACAGAGGAGGAAGAGGCAACAAGAAGAAAAGAAGAAGAAAGAAAAACAGAGGAAAAAGAGGCGGTAAAGACAGAGGAAGGAGAAGTAGAGATGAAAGGAGAAGAGGAGGAGAAGAAAGGAGACGAAGGAATAAGCCTTGAGACTTCTCCACTCCAAGGAGCAAATGACACTGAATAGGAAGTAGTTTCAACCTTAGCTACATTGGGCACTGCTGTTAAGCCCAAGAGGTAGCAATCAAGACCAAGTCAAATGTATTTCAGAATCGGAACGAGCACTAGAATTAGACAAGGGAAGCCACAAACTCCTACAAGGGTTCCTATTATTATTTATGAGTCATCCATAACATCTGTGGGTAGCCCTACCACTAGGTTTGTCACCTTTAAGAAGCCAAGGACACAATCTCCCTTTGAGGAAGAGGAAAAAGAAAAGCTACATGAGGATATGGGTTTGCTACAAGAGAGACATGGTTTGCTACAAGAGGGGCAGAGTCTGCTACATGCGGGACGCGGCAAGCTACAGGAGCACAAGAAACATTCACAAGTGGAAGCCACCACCTCAAAGACTGTTGAAAGATACCTACAAGAGCTCCAAGAACCTATCCCACAACCTAGCTTGAGCTCCTACTCCAAATTCATTGAAGGAGGAAGGATTATCCCTGAAAAATTTTCAATCCCACTCCTTTATGAGTTGGAGATAGAGAGAAGTAGAACCCACAGGTGGATGAAAAATGCTAAATCTAAGAAGGTAGAGGATATAGGCCTTATGGAAGAAAAGGTCATTGAAATGGGCAAAAAGTTAAGAGATTTGAGAATGACAGAGTCTATAATGAAGGATAAACTACAGGCAGAAAACATGAGGTTGAGAGAGACTTTGCAGGAGAAGAAAACACAACTTGCCACCATGTCAAGTCACTCCATGGAAGCACTACAATACAGACAACCATCAAAGTCTTATGCCATTTTTCTTAAATAAAAGTGGTTGCAGTTCCAAATCAAAACTTTGGCACAATATTGATCTTTTCCATTTCAAGACTATAAGCATTTCATTAAATTTTGCAACCAAACTAACACGGAAGACATAGAAAAATTGGTTGAATTTTACATGCACAACCTCATTTTCAAAAATATGAATTTTTGGGATCCCAATTCAAGATTGGGAGATATGTAGCTGATGGATTTAGCATCCTCGATGACTCATGAGGAGACAGGAGATGAGGAGGTGAAAAGGGTAATGGCAAAGGAGGAAAAGGAACCATTGTATAGTAGTGCAAAGCTAGTGAGCCCAAAGGTTTTCATTAGCAAACATCACCTCATCTCTAGTGATGCTACTTTAGCACCCAAATACATTGCTACCTAGGAGAAAGCCATTCTACACTTTGAAGACACATTCAGGATGTTGGGAACAAAAAGTCTGCAAGCTTTCTAAAGGAGATGGCACGCAGATGGCATGCCTTAAAATAACCACTATTGATGGGACACTTATTCCAAGCTTAATGTTGGGAAAAAAAATAGTGTTGGGGATCACTTGTGGTTAATTAATGGCTAAGGAAATTGACTAAGGCTTTGGAAAGGAAAAATGACATTATGACACATTTATTTATGAAAATAATGGAAATTAGGAGAAAAGGGAGGTGAAAGGTCACAAGTTGCATGTGAGGAGGAAATTGAAGGAAAATAATGGAAAATGAAGAAAATAGAGGCCTCATTAATAAAAAGTCTTATGAGGATCAATTCATAGACTTTTGTCAGTTCAGTATTGGAGCTCTCCCCCTATTCTCTCTCTCTCATACTCTTGGACACTTAGATTTTTCTTGGAGCACTCTTGGAGGGTGTGGCATACTTGGAGTTTTTGAGAAAGAAGGCAAAGGAAGAGTAGGAAAGCGTAGGAGGACATCGGGATTAACAACTACAATGGGTTTTGCTTGTAGGTATTGAGTTGCATGGGTGTTTTCCTCATTAGTTTTGGCATGCATGGCATATGCATGTGGTTTATTGGTCATGATCTGTCATTGGCATGAAGCATTTCGTGGATTGACAATGGATTTTCCTAGCCTTACCACTTCTTGGATTGTCATGGTGTTGTGGGTTTATTTCCATGTTTTTTTGTTGGTTCTCATGTTTCCTTTAGCTTGGGTTGAGTTACTAGTTCCTGGAGCCTTGGTTGGACAAACACTGTGGAGCCCTATAACAACTTGGGTTGAGTTACTAGCCGTAGAACCTTAGTTGGACAAACAGTTTGGAGCCCTTGGTGGGTTGAGTTACTAGTCCTAGAGCCTTGGCTAGACAAATGATCTGGAGCACTGTATAAGATGCGGATTGAGTTACTAGTCCTAGAAACCTTGGTTGGAACAAACATTATGGAGCCCTGGAAGGCTTAGGTAGAGACCAATATGATGATGGTTTTGTGATGTCAGACTGTGAGGTGGAATCACTGTTTGATGGGTTGAGGTGGTTTGTCTATGGAAGCCCTAAATGGTTTTTGATTGATGTTTTTTATGAGATCCCACATTCATGCTTGGAATATGGCACAAGGGTGACTGGCTAAAGATATATTTTTCTCAACCATGTCTACGGTCGGGTGGTTCGTGCAAGTCCCATAACTAGTTGGCCTTTGCATCATTAATATGAGGTTATTTCTCCTTATTATTTCATGAGTATTATACTGGTTTATATGTGGATCATATGGCTGTTGTTTCCTTGGTATTTCTGTTGTTATTATGCTGGTTATGAACATGTATTATGGTAGTGGCTATATATCTCTCTCATCATATTTTCACTTGTAAATGAATGGACAATGTATCTATGGCCCAATGGATGAATTGGAAGCTAATGTGTTGAGGCATCAATGCTTCTTAGTGATTCTTAGATGGGTATGAGACCTCTATGCTTAGATATGTTGTTTACACATGTAGATTACACATTCGTGATATGCTTGAAGAAATGCCTGTCATGGCTAGTAGGGATCCAGTCAAACTCTTGTTCAAGTAATTTCATTTGTATCATCGTTCCAGTGTTATATATATATTTTTTTGAAGGTGTCATTTAGTTCTAGGAAATAATATGGGCTTTGGGCCTGAAAAAGTGGCTCAAAACCTAGGGATGTAGGCACAACATTAAGCAAAAAAGTCCTTGGATGCTAGCATACCATGTTGTGCGAGTGTTCAGAGCCTTCTAGACGCATGCATGCCCATATCATGGGAGCGCCCAAGGGTTAATTGGTCTAAACACTCAATGAGACTCAGGGGCTAGTTATCTAAGAGGTTGGGATGGTTCCTGGGAGTCATGTCGCTGATTTGGGAAGTTTGTATGGTGTGTTTCCATCAATTCCACTTCCTTAAGGTGAACTAGGAGGTCAAATCATATCATAGTAACTTCTCATCACATGTTTACCCTAGTTGGATGGTTACTTGGGTAGATGTGGGAGGAGGGCATTACAGATGATGATGATGATTAACATCCATTAAGAGTGAATATGGTTTATTAGACCTTTATAACGAATAAAGAGATTACTCAAAATTCTTTGGAATTTTATTTACATGCTTGAAAAACATTAAGAGAAACATTTTAATATCAACATAGTTTTTTTCGAGTTTAAAGGTCAAGAAGGTTGTTGTCAAAAATATTGAAATTTAGATACGTATGCACTAGACAATGTAAGAGAACTTAATGATTTTCATATTCAGCCCTTTTAGTGTTATATAGGTGACAAACACTTTCCTCCCATGGTGCTTTTGGAATTGACGAATCCCTAGTTTAACTATGAAGATCATGAAAATCTATTGTTATTTTAACAATGTTTATTTTATTCTTTACACTACTCAGAAAAAAGTTTGGATATGTTTAGTTTTTGAGATTTAGTTTGATCAACCCTTATATAATATTTTAGTTTCCTTTTACCCTATAACACTTTATCACCCCACTATTTAATAATAATTAAATTTTGTTGCCATAATATCTTTAATAATAATGTCATTATTTTTCAAAATGATCTCCTCCTTTATCTCTGAATGGTCTAGCCAAAATTAGCCATCCTTATGCCATCCCATTTGAGTTGAAGATATTTTTGGTTAGAATTACAAACAATTTTAGGAAACCTCTTGTGTTTGGTGTTATTTAACCTCTTCTTGTACATAAGATATTGTTTCCATGCTTTCAATGGGGAAAGACGTTCTTTGATGAAAAGGATATGACATTAGGGTGTATTTCCTTAATTCTCAACATAAACAAAATAACTAACTATGAAAATTATTAAAATTGTTGTAATAATAATAGAAAAAAGGTATTATGTCATTTTAATAGTTGTACATATCTAACACTCTAAAATGGTGCCAT
>APFE031655532.1:0-21926 GCA_000404065.3 Pinus taeda
CTTAAGAATACCCAATCACCTACATCAAAACTTCTTTCACTGCGATGTTGATCTACCTATTGTTTCATTCTATTCTGTGCCAACACGAGGTTATCCTTTAAGAGTTGGAGGACTTGTTGTTGATGTTCGATGTGATGTTCCACTACTTGAACCTTAGTGTTATACGGGAATAGTGTCCACTCGAATGTTGCTATTCCCACTAAGATGGGTAGCTATCTTAGAAAGAAACAATCAAAGTCTACTATTGATTCCTTTTATGAAAATAGATGAGAGGAGAACCAAGAGGGCCAACCTAAGTCTTGCGCTTGATTTCCTCTCCTTCTTGATAGAGTTTTTCCGCTTCCTCTTTGTCTTCTCAGCTTCAAAAGGACCTTTGGAATCATAGCAACATACTACTATGCAAGAAACAAGCATCTAAATTCATAAATAATGTAGGATCAGATGTGCATTAACCATATACAAGCATATATAAACAAGTACACAAGAATATGGAAGGAAACAAGAATAGCTTTATTCAAATGAAAAGTAGCAAGAAGATTACAACCATGTTCTCTGACCCACCATCATCCTCTAGCTAAGAAGCCCTTCTTCACCTCAAGCAAAGCTAGATCACCCAACACTGATAATGTACACTAGAATACCAACAGCACTTCTCTATAACATACAAAATTCCAGCCTCCTCGATCTCTGTGATGAGGGATCCATATATAGATGATTACAGAGAGGTGAGTCATCTTTTGGGATCTTGATTAGTGTCCTCTCTCTGATAGTTCCTGCTTCCACTTGGAGTGGCAAGTGTCAGAGGGGAAGCTTCTGGAAGATTCCATGATCTTCCACCTCGCATTTGTGTCCCTGCCATTTGTCCATTCCCGACCATCACACCCTACAGAGGAGCAAATCAGTATGCATTGCACCCTGTACATTGGGAAGGTGATATGCATCGCCCCTCTGCATTGAGCTTTCAATATGGTCCAGTTTTAACCATTTATGAGCAGTTTTCAGTGGAGAACTTCTGGGAGATGATGTAATCAGTTGACCTTGTTCCTTTAGGCAGTGAAGCAACACTTTTAGGGACTCAAGAGCCCTTATTTTATGGACATTTGTGATTGGGGTCAAAGTGCCCAAAAATGTCTATAACAATTGCCCCCTAAAGCATGAGGTCATTAATCTTTTTTGATGTTGGGTGAAATGCTTTACTATGAGGATCCGAAGATTTTTCGAGCTGGGAGGTGACCTGTAATAAGATACAATACAATACATTATTTTGACAACATTTTTTCATGATTTAGTTGAGGCGGGCATTCCCATGCTTAGCTTTATAAATTCATTTTTCATGTACATAGGACAGACGATCGTCTGTGTGACAGACTGATGATATGGACACATCATCCTTTGATTTGGATGATCATCTGTTCGGCAATGATGTACACTAGATGTTTTCATATTCCTGAATATATCGCAGCCTGGATGGATGAAACTAGATCCGGGGTCTTCAAAACTCATTCAATCTTCACTTAGAGTACAAGTCGATCCATGTGAAAAATGTTCTGGAGTCGAACATGGAAATACATCACCTAATTACCAGCCAATGATGTAAGTTTTTAACAGGCACGAGAGGAATCACTAATAGTGAAAATGACCCTCAAGGTACTACAGTACAATTCACGTTGTGTGAAAAAAGGACTTGGCATCGAACACCATGTAAAATCTCTCGGTCGAAGGCCATTGATGCAAACCTGTCACCGAAAGTGAGAAACTTGCCATTGAGGCATGCAAGCTTCAAAGTACTGAAAGGGTTGTTCCTATCAACTTCTGATAATGACTGATGTCGACAAGAAGTGACCCATCGCAGGAGGGCCTTAATGAATCCCACATCAACGACATGGAATGAAGCAAATGATTTTGGAGGTGAAAACAAACTGACGATACAAGGTTCAGGGTGGCAATCATGAAGGAATGAAGCATGAATGTATTGCAGTGGGTGAGACACAGGTGAATTGTATGAATGACTTCTCTTAAACATATCGGTGACACTGACGATGGATTGGTATCATTAACCCCAAATATGGATGGTGTGATGGACCAATGGTGAAGACTAGTGAATGAAAGGCCTTGGGTTATGGTAGGCCTTGGTCACACAACGTCACCCGAGGTGCTCCCACAATTGTTATGTCCTTCCTTTTAGCCACCCCATTCGGCTGTGGGTTATGGGGTACCGTCAACTCCCGTTTAATTCCTTCTATTGCACAAAAGTCCTTAAACCTCTTGAGATACATACTCTCCACCATTGTCGTATCCCTGGTCTTCCTTCCTGATTCTTTCTCAACCAAGGCTTTGAACTCACAAAACCTTGAGAAGGTTTGATCCTTCTTCTACATGAAATACATCCAGCATCTACGAGAAAAATCATCAATGAAAATAACATAGTACCTTTGTTTAGCGGTGGAGTCTGTTGAGAATGGTCCACACACATCTGTATGAACTCGCTCCAAGATTGCTTCAGCTCGACTGTCTTGATCATGAAAGAAAGATTTTGCATACTTACCCAAGGTACAGCCTTTTCATGTGTCCACTTGCTCAAGTTTACCCTTGGGAAGTCCAGTAGAAATCTGCTACATGATCTTCAAGGCCACATGGTGCAAGTGGCCAAATCTCCTATGCCATACCTCACCAATATCTTGGCTTTGCACCAACACTTCTTTGGAACTCAATGCAACATAGTCATCTACCTCCATCTTGTAGAGATTCTTTACTAAAATCCCAATCCTCTTGGTCTGACCCATGGCGATGTGTCTCAGGAATGCCTTTCCTTTACTTAAGACTATATCATAGCCTTTGTCTTCCAACATTGTGATATATACCAGGTTATTCTTTAGTCCAGGCACATACTTTACATCAGTTTGGGTGAGAGGAACTCCATGCTCCCTCTAAAACACAATCACGCCTTCACCTAAAACACAGTACTTTCCATCATCGCCCATCTCTTTGCGCATCTGGAGGTCCTTCTCCTCCAAGGTACTGAATAAAATCTTGTCGTTGGTCATGTGGAATGAGGCTCCACTATCCAGGTACTAAACCCAACCCACCATCGATGAAACCATGCATGATATGAGGGTAAAATCCAATTCGAACTGTGAGGCCAGTGCCTCACCATCTAATCCTTTCGAGGATCCCTTCTTGGATTTCCTCTGTGGACAATTTGTTGCATAATGGCCCACCTCATGACAATTAAATAATTTCACTTTAGATTTGTCAATATTATTCCCACCATGGGAAGAACTCGATTTGGAATGGGAAGCCTTCCTTTTCCCTTTCCTCACCTTAATCACTAAGGCTAGATTTTATTCATCATCATGCTTTGATGAAGAACCGTCTCTGGTGCTTCTCTTTATCTCCTCCTGCATCAGATCCGACCACAGTCATTCCCAATCTAGCAATTTCTCTCTTCCATTCACTAAGTCTTGGTAGCTAAGCCAGCTCTTAGGAAGACCGAGGAGAGAAAGACTCAACATGCCATCATCGTCTATCGTGATTCCTACACTTCCAAGCTCATCCCTGCTGGTGGTGATCTTGTTCAGATATGAAGAGATCATGTCTCCCTTTTCACACTTGATTTTCCGAAGGTTGTCTTTTAACACCATCTTCCTCTGATCGCTTATGTTCTGATATAAATCCTTCAATGTCTTCCACATTGAAAACAGTGTCTCCTTCCCATGGAGACTCAAGACAATATGGTCTCAAACTCCCTCCAGGAGAATCCTCCTCACTCTAGCCACACATTTCTTCCATTCTGCCAATTCTTGGGCATTAGCTGTTGCTGGCTTGGGGACTTATTGATCAATTAATTCCTTCAAACCGTTGTCCTCTATTATCGCTTCCATGTGATCCTTCTAGGCTATATAACTTGAGCTACCATCCAGGGCATACTCGAGTCTCAAACCATTGAACACCATTGGTGAACTTTGAGATGTGATAAGAATTCAATTTCTACAATCAAGAACTTCAAACTTCAAACTTCTCCCTTCTTTGTATATTGTTCTCTGCTTTGATCACCTTTTCTCTGATACCATGTAAAAATTCTCACTGTAGATCACCTGATAATGCAATATACTAAAGAAAAGTACTTGATCTACTTCTACAAACAAACTTGCGGAAGCTTAATTTGATTTTGAGCAAGATCAAATAGAACACATATAACAGAGAAGAAGATTCAATCACACATGAAACACAGAAGAATACTCTGGGGAAATCCTAAGCTAAAAAACCTCCATCTCTGTATTATCATACAAGTGGAAATAACTCAAGATTACACAAATATTTAGCTCACAAGCTATCCAGCTCTCTGTACAATCTCTCATTGCTGCTCGTAGACAGAATAGACAATAATTATGCCTTCCTTTAATTCTCCAAGCCTCCTATTTCCTTGCATAGCTTCTCCTGGATCCTCAAGCTGCCACCTGTGTGTAATTACCTCACACATTGCTCACTATCCTCTGAAATAACTACGCAATCCTCAAGGAAAGAATTCCTTCTGCATGCAAGAGATATCCTCATGAGAAGATTCCTGCAACTGATAGTACACTGTCCCCTCCTTTGATCTCAACTGGTTCTTTGTCTGAACTAACATGCATGAGTTATTTATGAGAGAATATTCAATTATCTGAAGTACACTAGTTGCATGCATGCATGCATTGACTAACTAAGCTCACAATCAGTTCCACAAACTGTTGGAACTAATCTAACTAGACTTAACTCAGTTAACTGAGCTAACTAATTACAACTCAAAGTACAAATCATCATGATCTCCTTAATTAAGGGATAACTTCCTCAATCAAAGGGATAACTATTGCATGTCTTCACATAGACTTCTTGTTTGATTTTCTCCAAGTAATTAACTCAAGATGAATTAATTAATTATTTTACAAACAGTTGCTGAGCTCAAATTTGAATTTTAATTCACAATTTTAATTTAGGGACTAATTAAAATTGGAATGTATCCCGAAATGCTACCTATAGGAATGCTATTTTTAGCATTTCTATTTTTAGCATTTATTGTTGCTATTTTCAACAGAGGCATCATCAATATGAGGGATATCACAAGGTTATTCTATCACATAGTAGACCTCTTATGCAGTAGACTTGAGAAAAGCCAACAATAGACTCTTTGAAGAGCGTTACAAGATAACTGAAAGGAGGAATGATCAAAATGAAATATGCAACATATACTATCAATCATAATTGGTTGAAAGTGAGTAGCAGGATCTAGGAACCCATAAGACAAGGCCATGACATACAATCAAGTGGATGGATTTGAGTCTATGACAACCACCTAGATGGGATATTTATTTTCTCTAGTAGTGCTCCTCATTGATGGGTGTATCCTAAGGTGCTTCTTAATATGTTCCATCCATTGATCAATGTCATTTTTTTGTTGATGCATGTGCTCGAGAGACTGGAGGATTTCGGTCCAATGTTCATGACGATCCAGAAGAAATTGACCTAAAAGCAGCTTCATGTGCTAGTAGAGAATAATAGTCTGCTTGTATTGACTAAACTTGTCACATGTATGTATGATGTTTAGAACCCAATCAACAATCTCAATAATAACCTTTGTGTTCAAGAGATTAATTCAGTGAGACTTTACTTATTCCTTGGCATGAGTGAGTACATTTCGGATGGGCTCAAGAGTGAGGTCATGATAGCGAGAGGCTACTTCTTCTAGGTTTTGATGCATACACGAGTTTCCCCTATGGGCCCCATCTTGGTAATAGGTCACTCCCATATGACCCCAAGCTTGCTGAAGAGGCATGGGGGTGTGAGAGATAGAAAAAAGGAAGATGATAACAAGGAAGGGGAGAAAGAGACAAAGTTGGTGTTGGGGTGATGCCACCTCACTGTAACATAGAGAGGTGGAATGATGAGAGAAGTGTGGACAACATAGATATTTTTTAGCCACACCCAATGATGACAAGGAGGATGGAGACCAAGGGGTTCCAACAACTATCTATTAAAGGCCAGGTTGAATGTACAGTCCAAGCTCTGACAGGGGTCAGAGGAACAAAGGGAGAGGGTGAGCATTAGAAGAGCAATAGGTGGACAATAAGAGAGAGAAGGAAAGTTGGGAGTAGGCAGAGCGGTTGAGATGAGAGATAGATGAGGATTCCCAAGGGCTTCAAGAAACATTGTAGTAGGGACTATAGTGTCGTTTTAATCAATCCTAATTAACCAATACTACAATATTTAATTATCAACCTAGGGTAGGTCTTGTTGTTTCAATGGAATTCACACTATCTGTGCCGCTACACTACAACCAAGAATGAAAAATAGAAAGAAACAATAAAGGATGTCATTGAATCAATTGAAAAAATTAGAACACTCCATAGAAATGAAATCACACTTCACAATTACCAAAACAAGGGCACACCACACAATAAACTAATGACTACACCAACTAGTCACTATGATTTTGTTTAATCAAAGCAGTGTAACAGCATAATATAATATGGAACTGAAGTGGATGTATTTTACAATTTATACAGCAACAACAACAAAACCACACAACAACAAAAGAAACAAAATATACAACTACTTCTACCGTTGCAGCCCCTGCTAAAGAGGAGGGCCCTTCCTCCCTAGTAGGGGCGCAGGAATAAATGCAAGATTATTTAAAGAATCAAATGAGCAGTAACAGCATCACCATAGTGACTTCAATATTAAAAATAATTAAAAGTTACAAGATCAGAGTAACAGTTCTTTTTTATATGCCATCCCTGTACATGAGAAATCGAGTTTCTTTTATAATTATTACATGCCGGAAATTAGGAATAGATCAATCATGAGAATCTCATGATTCTCATGTTGATCATAAAATACAAGTAGTTATAACCTATTTCTAAATACAAATACTTCTCAGATACTTTGGTTAAGATTGTAACCGCTTGGATTTGTTGGTTCTAAATAAATAGTCCATAACCCCAGACAGCTGGTGTGTGGAATAGTACCCACGACTTTGCCAGTTGTGCTGCAACAACATCTTGCAGTCAAATGACAGTTCGAGATGTAACAAAAATCAATGGGTGACAACATCCTTGGTGTAATAGTAGTCATCTGTATTAGCATGTGGTGTAACAGTAGCCTGCAATAGCATACAATGTGTAACAACAACTTGTAATAGCATACAGGGTGTAACAACAATCTTCTCTGCCCTACTCTAAAACCAATCAGAACGGGTTCTTTACTCCATAACCTTGTCCCCGCAAGCAACACCTAAAAAATAGAAGAGATTCCAAAATAATTCTCCAATGCTCACCTCAGTTAGCAACAAAAAGGAATATAGTATCATAATATTCAACAAAACATGGAAAAATAACATGACATTGGAATAAGTTGTATGAATGAGAAAAAGGGTGATTAACATTTTAAGTTTCATGGGCTTGGAGGAAACAAGGATCAAAATGGGGAAATAAAGTGTAGAAAAATGGTATAAAAGTCACACCCAACATCTCCCCCCAACTGAAGCAACTGCATGTCCCCATGCAGAACCTCAACTTCTCCTATTATACCGCAGATGCAAGTCTATAAAATTGTAGGCACCAACAGTGTCTTCACCTGGAGCCATGTACCTCTAAGTAGCCATCAATTGTCACGGTTTGGATTCTTCTTCATAGTTTCATAGGTGGTAGTCCAAATGATATTCTTCTACTAGTAACCAAATCAAAGGAATTTAAATTTGAGTCTGATCCAGAATGCCCCCAATGTCTACACTACCCGAGCATATTCAGGCACTTGTGTAATAGAATCCACAAAATTTTTGTATTCAAAATTATCTCCTTCTTGAAATTAGCACTACAGACCTCAGTACACTTAAGGCACTTTGCTAGTGCTCGACGTTTCATATGTGCGTGAAAATTGAGGAAAATCCTCACAATCCTCTTTCGATAAGTGGTTAATTGTTCCCTGACCCTCGGGGTACTCAAGAACAACTTAAACTCATACCTTAGTTCATAAACCATTCCTAATTCTTCTCTGAGTCATAATACTACCCTTTCTTCATTAGTTTTGTTCGATTTCATGGCTAGATGTCATTTGATTTGGTTTCTCATAAACAAAAGGAAAGCCCGCAACTGCAAATCTCCCATATAGGAGAAGACACTTGCTACCATTTTTGTGTTGACATACTCACACATTATGTTATGCAAAAATAGCTCACAAAGCAATCTCCGTTCATCAAAATCACGAGTGTGAAAAATTTCAAGAAAAGTATGAGTAGAAGAACCCAAATAATTCATGTTCTCAAAAATTGCTTTTGATTCAAATAAATAATAATATTCCCAGAGAAACATTGAATATGATGGGGAAGCTCGCATGCATCCTAGCAGATTCAAGGAAAATTCATGAAGATTTGTCTTATCATTTGTCAGATCCAGAACCTGTCATTGTAATTGCTACAGTTGTCCATCCTTTTTCTTCATGGATTCCTTATGTCTCTTCACTTCCCATTCTCTCTCACACTCTTCCTTTAACCATTTCTCCCTAGGTGAATCCATCATCCTTTTGTGTGCCTTGAGCGAGATCATTCCCTCTTGTAGATAGAGCATCTATTGCTTCCATTTTTGTAACTCTGGTAACAACAACATTCTTTAAGAACATCATCCTTTGTCAAGGACCTGGTGTTCTCCCACATGCACTAACAATCGAGGGTGAAACTGCTTCATTTCAATTGCTGGTTCTTACGTAATAGAAACATCATCAATGGATTTTTCTGTAACAATTTCTTTCTCTCCTTGATCAGCTTCCATTTCCACTATTGGTTCTTGTGTAACAACAATGTCATACATAGGTTCTTTTGTATAATTTTTCCCTTAGTAAGCTTCTACCTCCATTATTGGTTCTTGTGTAACAATAGTGTCAACCATAGGTTCATGGATATCAACGTCTTCTTCTTTCCCTTGGTTAACTTCTGTTTCCACTACCAGTTCTTGTTTAATAGCAATGTCAACCAAGGGTTCATGTGTATCAGCTACCAAATTACTTTATGTGGACTACGCCATCTTAGTTATTGGTTCTTGTGTAATAGTAGTGTCCTCATGGGTTTTTGTGTGTCAGCATCCCAGGATTCAGTTTGTGTTCCCCTCAAGATGGTGTCCACTACACAGACTCTATACCCCGCTCCCACTAGCTTCTTAGCACAGGGCATGCACACAGCACCTAAGACATTTCCCTTCCCGACCCTGTCTACAGCCTTGGCCAAAGTGTCTAACCCTGGGGCCCTTGCCTCTACCTTCTCCTTTACTAACTGTTCCCTTAGCATTTCATTCTCTTTTTCTAAATTTTCAAATTTGAACAACAAGAATTGAGTTTCGTTCTTACCAGGTGAGGAAGGTTCCTTCGGTTGAGCCTGCTCTTCATCCTTCTACTTTGTTTCCTCCTTGTTCTTATTAGACATGGATGGGGACTTTGGGTGCCCACTAACCCTTATTCTTTGTTATGGCCACCTATCACCAATTGGCTTGCTAACTGGCCTCTTTCCAACCCTTACTTTCGTGGGTTGGGTCTGCTCCTTGGTTTCCACCGAAGCTTCCTTAGATGTCCCAGTTTGTTTCCTGCAGGTAGTTCTAGCCATCTTTCTCATGAATTCCTCCCAGCTCCTACCCTAGCGACTTAGGGTGTCCAAAAAAATAATATTAATGATGCCATGGTTTGTGATGCGTGTCTCTGGATGCGCAACTATATATACATTCGCAGCTATATGCTTGATGTTTTCTAGCAAAATGTAGGGAAGATTTATCATCTATCGATGTCGAAAGTGGTTTAGCAATGAAAAGTGGTAATTGAATACGATTTTTTCCCTTCCCTCATAGGTGATATACATGATGAGGTAAAGGGCGACATTGTCCCATGGCTGGGGAAGTGACAACCTGCCAATCCCCCTTCCTTTCTTCACTAGTTGTTCCGCCCCTTAGAGAAAATCCTCCTTTAAGGAGGGGTCATTCACTTTCCTGTTAAACCATATTTTTCCTTCTATTGGTAATACTGTCACTCGGGAAATTACCCCTTCTGTAACCTCCAACTTTAATTCCTTGACCTCTATTTGATTCCTCTCTAAATTCTTCACGAACTCCATGGAAATTCCCCCATCTGATCCTTCCAGCCTCTGGAAAAACTCAAAAGGGATATCACATTAGACTGTTATAATTACTGAATAAAAGTGAATGATGATATTACCTTTTATGACATACCTGGTGTGATGTGGGGAGAAGATGTTGGTGGCAAAGCACCTGAACTTAATTCCAGCGATCAAGGAAACTACATTCTAAACCACGATGATGCATGTTGTGTGTGACAATAAATAAGTTACTCGGATTATTCCTAGAAGTCGTCTTATATATTATTAATTTTCACAAAGGATAAAAACAAAGAAAAAAAGGTCGTGTAACAGCATTATTGTAGAGTATTCTTGAACTAACAAATGTTGTTATAGAGTGTGTAACAACCACCACAGAGTGGTTTTCAACTGCTACAGAATTTGTTTGTCTGCACCTGAAAAAGGTTTTCGCAACCAGATTGTTTTATTATATGTTTTTTTTTAGGAAGGTGTAACTGCCACCAACAGCAATTAGTTTTCAACTATTACACTTATTGAAAAATTAGAATTTTGGTAGCATAGGGGGGTTTTCCTCTGTCCCTGTAATCTGGAGATCCAAATTTGTGACAATGTTGACAAATAAATCCCTTGAAGCAGGTTTATGATATAATCGAAGATGGTGTCCATTTGCAAGCAATGGTATCCTTACACTATCAATCGTGACCAAATTTATAGTCCCATTGTCAAAGTCTGCATCTACCTCATAGGGACCTAGCCATCTAGTTCATAGCTTACCCTTGAAGTCCTCAAATATTGAGTCATATAAGAGAGCCCAACCTCCTTTATGGAACTTCTTCTTCTTGATGAACTTGTCATGCCACTTAGCTCTCTGCTGCTGAATAATCTCTGTTTGTTGGATACCAGCTAGCCATTTCTCCTCGAATTCATTGAGTTGGTTCAACCTCTACTTTTTTGTTGTAGCCATATCCAAATTTACTTGCAATGTTGTTCTCAATGTCTTGATTTCAAACTCAATAGGGAATAAGGGATTTTTACCATACACAAGTTCATATGGTGAGAATATCGTGGTATTCCTCCATGTAGTCCTGTATACCCAAAGCACTTTTGGAAGTTTATCAGCCCAATTCCTTTAGTGACTGGCCATGGTATTGGTAAGAATCCCCTCAATGAATTTTTTGGTGCTTTCCACTTGGACATTCACTTGTGGATGATAAGGTTTTGTGACTCTATGATGGATTTTTTACTTTTCAACCAACTTCTCGATCATATGGGATGTAAATTGGGGCCCTCCATCTGTGACTATCTCCCTGGGTATACCAAAATGGACAAATATGTATTCAAACAAGAAAGCTGAAATAACTTGCTTTGTGGCTCTAGTTAGTGCTTTTGCCTCAACCCATTTTGAGACATAGTCAGTGTAGACCAAGATGTAATATTTCTGTCTAGATGAAGGATTAATTGATCCAACAAATACAAGGCCCATTTCTCGAAATGTTCTACGATGATTTGAGGTTGTAATGACATCTCATCCGATTGCAGTGGTTGGCCCATTCTTTGGTAGCTATCACATCCTTTCACGAACTTCTTAGCATCCTAAAATATTGTTGGTGAATAATACCCTGTCGAAACGACTCTGTATCATGTTTGCAAAGTTCCCTCCATAAGGTTCCTCATGACAAGCCTTAAGGATATCAAATATCTCATCTTCTCTAACACAACGTGTGATCTAGGATATAGATTCCCATCTATCCAGGTATAGGTGGCACTCTATTGTATGATCTTTCTCTTCTCCTTGGAGGACAAATATTGAGGAAAATTTCCAGCAGCAAGATAATTAGATATATCTTCCTACCAAGGTGAGTAAGTAGAAATAACAAAGAGATATTCATCCGAGAAAAAATCCTTAGTAAGAATGCAATTGTCATCAATAGTTAACCTAGAAATGAAATCGGCTACTACATTATCTTTTCTAGGCTTATCAACAATTGTGATATCAAATTCCTGTAACATCAATAACCAGCATGTAATTCTACCATTAGTAATTGGCTTATTCATTAAAAAACAAATGGCAGAGTAGTCAGTGTGTACAAATACTTGATACCCAGTGATATAATGTCAAAATTTATTGATGGCATGTACTACTACTAAGAATTCCTTCTCGATCATTTTGTAATTGAGCTCGGTTGGAGTCAAATTTTTTCTTATGTAGTAAATAGCATAAGGTTTCCTATCCTCCACTTCACCCAAAACAACACCTACAACAATATCAGATGCATCTGTAGCTATGTGAAATGGTAGTTCCCAATTTGGTCCTCATAAAACCGAAGCTGCTGATACATAACATTTCAGCTTCAAAAAGGCCTACTCACACTTTCCTTTCCACAAAAAGTCGACATCCTTCATGAGAAAAGAAAACAATGGTGATGAAATTTTTGAAAAAAAAATTATAAATATTCTGTAATACCCTGCATGCCCCAAGAAACTATGTACCTCTTTTTGCGTCTTGGGAGTTGGAATTTTCAGAATTACCTCTATTTTAGTAGGGTCTACCTTGATCCGGTCAGTAGAAATGTAGTGTCCTAGCATGATCCCTTCATCATCATCATGTGACATTTTTCAATGCTCAAAGCAACATTAGTCTGTACACAATGTTCTAGCACTTTTTCTAAATTAGCTAATGCTGTTTCAAAAGCATCACCATAAGGTTTAAAATCGCCCATGAAGATTTCAAGGCGGTCATTCAACAAATCACAAAAATAAATAAATATAAAATATAAATAAATAAATAAAAATAAAATGTAAAATAAAATAAATATAAAATATAAAAAATAAAAACAAAAACAAAAACAAAAATAAAAATAAAAATAAAAATAAAATTAAAATCACATTATTGCCCTCTGAAAGGTCATTTTATCTTGATCCTCTGGGGCAATCAGTATCTGGTTGTAGCCACTAACCCCATCTAGAAATGAAAAAAACTTTTTTCTAGAAAGGGTGTCAAGGACCTGATCTATAAATGGTAAAGGAAAATGGTCCTTTTGAGTGGCCTTATTGAGTTCTCTATAATTCACATAGACTCTCCACTTGCCATTCTTCTTAGGAACGACAACAAGCAGAGACAGCCACTGAATTTTAGATATCGGATAAACAAAGTTAGCACTCAAGAGTTTTTGTAATTCTTCCTTCACTAACTCCTTCAGTGCAGGGTTCATATGGCACTGTGGTTGTCTAACTGGTTTGTAGCCATACTTCAAATAAATATGATGAGTGCACAAGTTAGGATGAATCCCTTTCATATCCATATAGTCCCATGCAAATTCCTTTTTGTATTTTTGTAACAGTTGTAACAACAGATGGTTTTGCTCAGCAATCAAGTTGGGGTTAATGTTCAGAAACTTTCCTTGTTCTATTTCAATTGGACTGTTGTCAGTATTTGGAGTGGTTCTCATTTGTTCAAAATCTATATATTCTACATTCTCTTCCTCCTTTGAATTTTCAATGGAAGCGATAGAAAGTGAGTTACTAATAAAACCATTAATGATATCATCTTCTGTCTCATCCTTGAAGTATTGGGCCTTCCCAAAAGTGAGGACTGGTAGGGAAATATCTTATTTGGGCTCAAACTCATCCCACCAAGGGTTATACAAATCCACATTTGGTTCTGGGGGGTAAATATTAAGATTCTTTGTAGCCTGGCCATCTGAGATCACCATAGATCCAGATTTGCATCCTATAAATTCATCTGCAGTGGCCAACCAAGGTCTACCTAAGATCAAAGGATGTCCCCCGCAAGTTGGATTTAGGTTGTAAGATAAGAAAGTCATCTGGATGCCTCTAGGAGGTATTTATGATTATTGTGTTCTCTAACACCCCCTCGAGTTTGACACAAAACATGTCTGCTAATTCAAGTACAATAAGAGTATGTTTAAGCCCATGTAGCCCCAAGGTCGTAATGAGGTCCTTTGTCATCACATTAATGGCAGCCCCAAGATTGATCAATGTGTTAGTTATGGGCTGGTAATTAATGTAGACAGTAACTATTGGGTTTCTTGGATCATTATACTTGGTTAGAAGAGGCTAAGCATACATTAATTTGGACAATTTCCCCATCATGTGTATAGTAGCAAGGCCTTTAGGCTTCCTCCTAGGTTTCTTAACGCACAAATCTCATACTATTTTGGCATAAATAGGTACTTTTTTAAGAGCTTGCAGCAGAGGAATTCATACATGAAAATTTTTCAACTCCCTAAGAAAATCATGTTCGAGCTATGAGGCCATTCCAAGCTCAGTTAATCTCTAAGGATATGGAGGATTCTAAGTTATAGCGGTCGATTCGGATGTTACAGGTGTATCAGCCTTACCCAAGTTGGTTGTTATAGGAGTAACAGTCCTTTGTGGGTTTGTTGTTACAGATGTAACAATTTTCTTTGTATCGGTTTTTATAGGTGTAATCGTCACCTCAGGATCTATGGTGCCTCCTCTGAAAGGTTCACGTTCCTCCTCGGTAATGATAAGGGAGTGATTTGGTTGAATTACCTTACCTGACTACAACTAAATTTCATTAATTCCCACAGGGGTAATAAGGTAGGTCTGGAAGGTAGTAGGAGACTATATGCCATGTGCTACTTTATTATTTGGGTTAGGGTTAGTTTGCACAGGTAGTTGGGGTTACACAGACAGTGTAGAAGAAAGAGCTTGGAAAGGAGGCAATTATAGTTGTTGTTGCATTGGTAATTCAGGTGGATTTCTATTATGGGAATTCCCCCTCCAATTCCCATGGATATTGTTGAGTATTATATGCATTGTTCCACAAATTGAAAGAAGAAAAATATTGGGACATACCTAGAGGTCATGCCTGCCATGGTCTGCTGGGTGCGATGAAATAAGAGGACTGTACTTCTTCTCCCGATTCTCTCAAAACGGCTTTCAATCTAGGAAGCTTCGTACATTGACCTGTCGATGTTTCAACTCACAAATATTGCACAAGATGATATTGTTCATTTCACACTCCCTCAAGGGATGTTTCTTCCAGCAATTTGAGCAGAACACAACCAGAGGTGTATCAACTTCTGCTTTTGTTTTCATTATCTATGATGTCATTATTTGGGTAGATAGATTACTAAGGGTATCGGTCTTGAAATTTTTGAATAAATTCTTGATCTCTGCTCTAGTTACTCCTTCACCTGCAGATTTTTGTATTCAGGCAGAGGCATCTCAAATTGAGCTCCTCCCCTTAGATGATCCTCTAGAGCATCTTAGACAGATATTTACAATTTTGGCGAATGGTTCTTGAGATATGTCCCCTTTTCCTAGTAGATTCAGGGTATCAAGGCAGTCGTACCTCATTTCTCTTATAAATATGGTCTTCAAGGTCTCATAGTTTAAATCATTGTGTTTAGACCTCTACAAATTATAGTGGAACTAATCTACATAGTCTTCCAGACTCTCATCCTTCTTTTCTAGCATTTTGAATACTTCCTCCCTTAAGTCCTTGGTTCTACAATAGTCTTGGTACTTTGATAAGAATGTCCCCTTCATATCACTCCACGTTCGAATAGAAGTAGATCATAATCCCATGAACCATATCAACAATGCTCCTTTTAAAGTAGCAGGAAAAAATGTTAGTTTCTGAGCATCTGAGACATACTCATAACTCCTACATAAGACATCAAATTAAAATAAGAAGGTGTTCAGGTCTTCCACAGTCATCCCTTGAAAATATGGTAAGGATGTTAAAGGAATATTTTTCATGGGAGCCTCACCATTGACATCCCCAATTGGGAACTCAAAGGTGGTGACAATAGAATATGTTTTAGCATTGTTGTCATTTTTGTCCCCCATTGTTAGTCTTTCTAGTCTTTGTTGTAACAAATGTTCTTCAAACTTCTCTTGTGATTGTCTTGTAGGTGGATTTGATGGCTTAGGTGATTTCAGGGTTGGTTGTTTCACCGCACTTTCTGAATCCGGATATTGATAAAACAATAGGTGCTCTCCTGTCTCAAGTTTTTGATTTCCCCCTTCAATTTCCCCTTGTCCCTTGGTCCTAAAGTTCTGGCTACTAGCTTCCCCCTGATGTTCTTGAATTGAATGCTTAATCTTAGGAGTACGTTCACCAGATTTAGAGTGGTACGCCCCCGAGATAGAGGAATCGGAGGTTTTTATCCTTGTTATGGGAGTAATAGCTTTTTGTGGCCCTGTTTTCCTTGTGTCCCTTTGAGAACTTGATTGTTATTTTTCTACCTTGGAGATCAGTTCCTGGATAAATGTTTTCCTTCCCAAATCTACACTCTTCCTTTCCTTTTTACGACCTATTTTCCCTATGACTGATTAGAGTGGGGGTAATTTTTGTATTTCTATAATTCCTACAGTTGCACACATGGACCCTATGTGTATTGATTCACACCCTAAGTTTCTCAGTCTTCGACAGTGGTGAGCCCACTCAGGTATGTTAGAGCGTTGTGCAGGTTCTTACCTCTCGTCTTACCACCCAGAAACTGAAGAGTTGAAGACATGCTAAAAAAACCAAAATTCCACACCCTAAGTTCCCTAGTGATCACAACAATGATCCTGCCTAGGTTTGTTAGAGTGATGCGCAAGTTGTTGCCTCTCATATTACCATCCAATGATTGTGCACTAGGAACACTCTATCATCAAACAAACAAGTTGGCTAACTGTATTGTCAATTGTCATCCCCAACAACGGTGCCAAATTTACCAAGACTACAACATTTAATTGTTAACCTAGGGTAGGTCTTTTTGTTTCAATGGAGTTCGCATTGTTTGTGCTAATACAGTATAGCCAAGAATGAAAAATAGAAATAAACAGCAAAGGATGTCGCTGAATCAATTGCAAAAAATAAATCATTCATGCAAAAATTAAAACACTGCATAGAAATGAAATCACACTTCACAATTACCAGAACAAGAGTGCACCATGTAATAAACTAATGGATACACAAGCAGGTCACTATCATTTTATTTAATCAAACCAATGTAATGGCATAATATAATCTGGAACTGAAGTGGATGTATTTTACAATTTATACAGCAACAACAAGAAAACCATACAACAATAAAATAAACAATAATATATAACTACTTCTACTGTTGTGGTCCCTGCTAAATAAGAGGGCCCTTCCTCCCTAGCAGGGGCGCAAGAATAAATGAAATATTAGTTAAAGAATCATATGAGGAGCAGCAATAGCATCACCGTAATGACTTCAATATTGAAAATAATTAGAATTTACAAGATCGGAGTAACAGTGATTTTCTATATTCCCTCCCTGTACATGAGAAATCGAGTTTCTTTTATAGTTATTACATGCCTAGAATCAGGAATAGATCAATCATGAGAATATCACAATTCTCATGTTGATCATAAAATATAAGTAGTTATAACCTATTTTGAAATAAAAATACTTCTCAGATACATTGGTTAAGATTGTAATTGCTTGGATCTGTTTCTTCTAAATAAATAGTTCATAACCCCCGACATTTATTGTGTGGAATAGTACCCACAACTTTCCCAGTTGAGGTACAAGAGCATCCTACGGTCAAATGATGGTTTGTGATGTAACAAAATTCATTGGGTGACAACCTCCTTGGTGTAATAGAGGTAATTTGTATCAACACATTGTGTAACAGCAACCTATAATAGCATACAATGTGTAACTTTAACCTGTAACAGCATATAGGGTGTAACAATAGTCTTCTCTACCCTTCTCTAAAACTGATCAGTGCGACCTGTTTACTCCATAACCTTGTCCCTGCAAGAAACACATGAAAAAGAGAAGAGGTTCCCAAATTCTTTTCCAATGCTCACCCTAGTTAGCCACAAAAAGGAATATAGTATCGTGATATTCATAAAAACATGGCAAAATAACATGATAGTGGAATAGGTTGTATAAATGAGAAAAAAGGTGATTAACATGTGAAGTTTCATGGGCCTGGAGGAAAAAAGGATCAAAACTGGGGAAATAAAGCGTAGAAAACAGGTATAAAATTCACACCCAACAGCGACTACACGAGAAAGATAGTATCAAGGTGAAAACCCTATAAATACAATGAAATTCTGTAGGAGAATATATAATTCAATTGTGAAAGAAAAAAATAGTGGGAAACAAAATTAGCGCTCACATTGAGATGCAACTAGGACTGCAACAATGTGTTTCCCTGAGGAGGGCTTATGTTCAGGTAGTGGAGGTGTTTTTTCCAAAACTTGAGCATGAAGGAACTAGGGAGAGGCTATCTATAGACTAAATGGATAGAGAATCCCATTGGTCTTACAAGAGAGTTTTTATTTGGAAAGCCACAAATCTTGACAACTTTTAAAGGAGAAATACACTTGATTTTAAGAGTTATCATGCAAAGAATTAACTAGGAAAGGATCCCCATTGCGATAGATAAATGTTTCCATTGTTGGAGAGCACAAACCATAATGTGGTTGATGTTTGAAAGATTAGACTCCCACTAGAGGTCATTAATATTTATTTGAGAGTAATGGTTGACATGCTCTAACTCAAGGATTTAATGATAGTCATGGGGTTGTGCTTCCACATAGCCCAATCCTTTAGTCAGGTGGGTCGTGGTAAGCCCCCTTGCTTATCTAGGAAAGCTCCCCATTTGAGGTAGAGAGATATATCTAAGCACATTTTCAACATGCTCTATTGAGAGGAGAATTTGACATTAGAATCCAATTGGTAGATATTGGGGAGGAAGACATAGTTGGACAGTAGATCAATGTTTTTTTTTCTTGATCATTAGATGTGAGAAGGGATAACCATCAAGATTTTGGTAAGTAACTCAGGGATTTGACTGAGTGATTCTAGGTGCCAAGTTATAGAGACATTGTGTATGTGGGTGTTGTTTCGAAGCCTACAAAGAATCTACACAATGAGTTGAGTGTCACCTTCCACAAGTATTTTTTACATTCATTACAAGCTTCCAAACAATCCATACACAAGGGTTATAAGCTATACCATATTATTTCTACTGATACCAAGTGATGAGGGTTATACGTTGTAAGCTTTGTCATATTATTGCTATTGATACCAAGTGATCCATAGAATATGTATATGGGTTTTCCTTCAAAATGATGGATGATACGACCATATATAGATGGGATAGAATTGCCTTTAGATACCCAATCAAAAAATAGTTTAAGGGAGGAAGGAAGAGGGGAAGTTGGCTAAAGGGATCATAAGAAGGGAAGGGGTGGATGAAAAGAGGGAGTAAGAAGGAAGGTAGGGGAAAGAAAACCAACTTTAAAGGATTATATCTTCATTACTAGTGGTTTTCTAGTCCTAGGGAGGCCATGGGGGGGAGAACAATTTCCTTGATATTCAAAAGAAATAAATTCTAGAAGGAGTTAGAGGTGATGGATATAAATTTTAAGATTATTCTATTGTGTTCTTTCCAAACTTCTAAAATAAGGAGACAAGGGGAGTGAGTCAATATATGATTGAGGATATAGTTAGAGAATACTTGAGATTTCCAACTAGAAATAGTGCCAAAAATATTTAGAGGAACTCTATCAGAGTAGGAGAGGCTTATTGCTAGCCTGATCCATAATCTTGATGAAAAAGGAACATCTATTGAAGAGGTGATCTTTTTTTTTCTATGAATTCGAAAAAGCGGACATCGTGATGGTCCTGGGAAAGTACTTTTTTGGATATTGTCACAACTTAGGAGCTTGCTTTACCTCAAAAGCCATAGGAAAATAGATACATTGGGCCAAGGATTGTATTTCCATATCTTGCACTAAATTTATTCTATTGGTAGTGATTTAGGAGTTTCTTACATGTGGTATGCTTCTTGAATAGAGAAGGTGCCTTTGTATGTATAGCCTCAGTGGATTTTATCTAGAAGTAGTAAGAAATGAATTTTCCTTTCCTTAGTATTACTCCAGAAGATTTTCCAACTTCTTAGGTGTGGTTTGGGTATCCATTCCTCTAGTGGGAGCTATTGGCACCACCCCAAGTTGTTTTTTTATTTGAGGTATTAGTCAAAGAACTTAGTCCTTCCCTTATCTATCGTTTTTTTTTTTTAGCCTATCCATATGTTGTTTGTCACCTAGTTTAGGTAGTTGTTGCAAGGACTCATTATAGAATAGTGTTGTCTAACCATCGTTAACTTCCAAGGAAAAATGAAGTTGGATTAGACACATACATTTTTTGAAAATGACCATATAAATGAAATATTAACTACAAAATGTGCTCAAATGAGGTTATGCAAAGAGGCCTGGCGAGCATATTTGCATTTCCATATGGTTTTCCATAAGTTTGACCCTCCTTGTAGCTAGTGCTATCATTTTTTTCCTCTCAAGTCTATTGGCATGGTCTCATTAGGGGAATTTTGAGGTCTAAACTAGGCCTCCTAAGGAAATAATAAAATAATAGTGGAAATAATAAAATAAGATTAGATTACGTCATCAAATTTTAGAGGGAAAGAAGAAAACACTACTTTTTCAACTCGTATTTTCAACTTATCTCCCTATGGGCTTACTCAAATTTTGAGTGGGAACACTCTTTGGATGCATAATTTGATTCCTCATCCAAGGATTACCTGTGTTGCATACTTTCTATGGACCCTGCTACATGAAAAATGAGAAATACATGAAAAAAGTTATTGAAATCACATTTTTTCATGTATTTCCCATTTTTTGTGTAGCAGGGTCCATCGAAAGTATGCAACATGGGTACTCCTTAGACGAGGAATTAAATTTTGCATCCAACAAGTACTCCCGCTCGAAATTTGAGTAAAACCTTAAGGAGATAAGTTGAATCATCCCTCATGGTTGACATCATCATCTTAAATCCTATTGGTTCTTATAAAGTTTAGTTTGGTTGTACATTTTTCTTAGGATGCCCATTTTAGACCTCAAAATTCCCCTAATGGGGGATGTCGTAATCCAAGTCCTCCTTTTCATTTTGTTCTAAATAGCTTTTTCCATGCCACTATGACCATTTTTTTTCCAACCAAGTACCTCCAGAGGAAATTTATTTGGATATGGTTGATCTCTTGAAGGACTATTTTCAGGGCCATCATTGCTAAACATAAATAAATGGGCAATTGCTCAAGAATGGATTTTAAGAGAACAATTTAGCTTGCAACATTACGGGATTAAATCATTTATCGTAAAATTTTATTATTTATCTGGAATATTAATTCTTCCTAAATACTCAATTTAAGATATTTGGTTGCTAAAATGACTCTTAGATATTTTGAAGAGATTTTGTTGTTTTGGAATCCTATCATTTGACATATGCGCCTTTGGATTATCAGAGGGGTATTAAAGAAATAGACATAATATTTAGACTTATCGACATCCAAACCTGAGGTTAGAGCAAACATGTTATGAAACCAGCTCACAAAAAGATAGAAAAGAGAGATCCACGCCTTAGAATTCAGCCTCTTCGAGGGGGCAAACCTCCTTTACATTACATAATTGAACAATTCTTTGATGATTCAAATGACAAAACCTCCTTTCTATATATAGGAGTCTAAGGAGTCACAATATAACCCAGCCGACCTAACAATAATAATATAAAGCCACAAAAATAACAATAGAGGGACCCTATGGGGCACATTAATAAATATGGGGGCAATAGGGGCACAACAATATTAATAAGGGGTACAACTACCATAGTAATGGGGTAATCACTAGTATTAGGGACCCAACATGCCCCTCTCCTTCAAAAAAAGTGTTGTCCTCAACGCTTGAGTAGTTCTGGATACTTCTGTATAAAATTCTCATCCTCCCATGTGGAATCTTCCGCAGATAAGTTCTTCCACTTGATAAGAAACTCCGAAATTGATCGATT